>JAVTVY010009231.1:0-49328 GCA_036873755.1 Hanleya hanleyi | reverse complement strand
GACATCCTTTCGTGGGACATCCTTTCCGTGCACATATATATACTAATTAAACATTTTCACCGGTGAACATGAATTTATGACTTTTTAAAGAAAAAAAAGAGAAAAAAAGAGAAAACAAAAGAGAAGAAAAAAGAGAAAAAAAAAGAAATGAAACCAACATACAAAACAGCAAAATATAGGCTTATACAGATAAGATATTGATAAAATATGTTGATGAAATTTGACTGTTCATCTTGTGGATGGATAATTACCAACATGATAAACCAAAGAAAGTTATCAATTTAAACACTGATAATTTACCAATTACAAATGACATATAAATTAGTCTGCAGCAATGAGAAATTATATTAGAAACAAAGTACTGGGTCATTTCCTCAAGACATGTTTTTGTAAATAAACAGTAACTGACCTTCATAGGATGTGACCTTAAAACATACTTGTAAACTGTTGTATTACTTACTGGTTAACATCTTTGGTTAACACCTATGTAAATATACATATTCACTTCTTTACAAACCTATCACAATGGGAGTCAAAATTCAATAGTTTAACATCCACATGTCCATAACATTAATATAAAGAGCTAATAATAATGATGAAACAATAAATAGATATTTCTGTATTTCCTCCTACGATTTGAACACAACAGGTAAAACTACATACTGGTAGATAGTTCACATACTGGGCTTCAATTGTGAATCTATTAGTTCACAATAAATGCCTAAATTCTTCCCACAAAAGACAGAAGACTTACATGGTAAGTAATAGTTCTCACAGATGGTTGCAATTATCTGTGTGCAATCTACAAGAACTTTTTCTTGTGGTTCGGCTTGCAAGACACTTGAGAATATATGCTCCCCACTAGTGCCTGGGCAAAATTAAGAAATAATGTTTCCATGGACGTGCTCAATAGTTATTTAATGCACGGTTAATGTACACTTTTTTTATATAAATTTTAGGGCACAGGTGAATCCATAGTACTACTTAAATTGATTATCAAGAAAGATCAGAATGAAAGGTTGAAAAATGTTGTAAAAATTGTCAGCCTTTCTCCCCCATTTGCCATTTTTGTTGAAACATTCTCCCCGTGTGTCAGTTGGCAATGTGCCAAGTTCAGTGGATGTAGTCTGTTATTGTGGAGAGATTCTGCCACCTGAGACAGACTCAGTGGATGTAGTCTGTTATTGTGGAGAGATTCTGCCACCTGAGACAGACTGTGTGAAACATACATGGATATGGTTCTATTTGTGTCCCTTTGTTAATCAATTTCACGATGAAATTAACAGTTAAACTTCAAACAAAAAAATCCATCTTGTAATTTTTGTTGTTTGTTCATTCGATTGTATGAAAGCAGGCAACATTTATATCATTCCTGTCCTGACTTTGTAAAATAGAATCTCCAGAATGAACACTTGTGCTTGTCAACATGGCATGTGTAGATTTCACAAAACCATGCTGCTAAACTCATATATACGCATGGTTAGCAGGATGTAATAGGCACAAGTGTATATAGGATTATACACAATGCATATATACAATATCTATAGTGGACATCTGAGCTTTTACACCAAGTCAATATTCCTACTGGTTGATGTTGCACTTCAAACATTTTGAGGCATGGTACATGTATGAACTGATGACATCGACAAAAAAAAATGCATAAAATTACATACTTTGCACTCCACAACCATTTTGATTATATACATGTGGTAAATGACATTTTATTTAGGATTTTGCACCCTCACTTCTCCTAAAAATTACCAGTGGTCATTGGGGTTCTACCATCTGTATAAATGTGTAGCATATTTTCTATGGAGTCCATTATCTCAAAACAAACTATGTCAGCGAAAACAGTACAATTAATCAATCAAACAGTTATATTTAGACAGTGATTTCCACTGAGTTACTAATCTATCTCTAATAGCAGGGCTAAAATTAGGAAATTTCTAATGAACTGCAATTTGTTTGTGACTCAGAACAATTTTTCACCACATCTGTTTTATTGTGTTAAAAAATTCAATTGGGTGGCCTTTTTTTCATAGAAAAAAATATCAACTTGTTCTTCACACAACTTCTGTGTGTTTTGACACAAAGTGTGCATGGGGTATTTGGTAGAACCTTTAACCAATCAAATAATAAATTGTGGGACCAGCTCACAAAATGATTTCTCCCTCCAGTCATTGTGCTTGAGTTTAAAGTGAGTTTGCATTAACGCAGTGATCTGCAGTATTTCAGCCATATAACGACCAACTGGAGTTTACAAGCAGACTGAGATTAGACATTATACAATTATTGCATGTTATAGAGTGGGATATCACGATTTGTCAGCTCGAGATAAGTGATGTACAATGAGCACGCAGTGCGAGATCGTGAAGTCTCACTCTATAACATGCAATAGTTGTTTTATTATACCGAATGTTTTATTTTTAGTATGTACGGTAACACTAATTCTAGTTCTGGATCAGTTATAATTCTGAAACGCTCCAGTTTGACAGTGACATCCATAGTCAAAACAGCTTCGATGCGACAGAGCATCTGCAGTGGCAGACGACCTGAATCGGCCTGTCACCATGGGTATGCTGGCCCTGAGAAAGAAATGGGAGGCTGCTCCTGGCTGGACCAGCAGATGTCGCCGTGGAACAAATGTCATGTTCAACGCTCTGCCGTGGTACATGACATTTATTCAATGGTAAGGCAAGATATGACTGCATCATCACTGAACATCACGATTTGTAGAATGACATGTGACAGGCTGTCAACCAATGAAAACAGTACGAATTTACATGAGGTATAATAACATTAAATATAGCACTGGACATAATACATGTATAGTTGAAAGGCAATAAAATGGCATAATCTCCAAACTCAGTAACCCATGTACCGGTATATATGAATATTGCACAAGCGAATTTACCTGGAAGAGACTTGCTTAGGTGGCAAGTTGGCCATGATAAAGAGTTGTATTTAATCTTCATTCGCTTGGTGACCTAACTATACATGAATTGACATAAAAGAGCAGGATGACTGGTACCTGTTCCACATTTTGAGGGAGCCGGATTTTCTGCAATATATCGGAACCATCTTTTCTCAAAGCAGTGAAATTTCACACAGTATCTGTGTAATTTGTGAATTTTTATTCTGAAATTTCAAGGAAATTTATTCTTAATCAAACAAAATCTCCAATACCTTGCATGTTATTTTCAAAGCACAATGATGTTGAGTTTGCAATGTTGTAATAATAGTGAGACTGGCCTCTATGACATCATAATTTAACATGAAAAATTGTCAGGGCGAAATTCATTTTGGTGAAATTCACCTATGTTTTGGTTGGATTTTCATGAAATTTCAGGATAAAAATGCACAAATCAAGTTCAGATGATGTGCAAACTTCAACTGCTCTCAGGCTAAGAAAAATTGACTCTGATATATTGCCATACAATCTTTTCCCTTGAAATGTGAGACAGATGTTAATTTAACTTGTAAAGCCAACAGATGAAAGTGAGTGAGTGAATATGATTTAACGCCACTTTCAACACTATTTCAGTCAACAGCTGAAAGACACGTTATGACCTTACATAAAATTATACCAATCTTGTGCCAGCTAGAGACACACATACTCAAGTATCACAGACACTAGACAATCTAATTTATGAATCTCATCTACAATAACATATACCCTGGTCATAAAATAAATAGCTCAAAGTCATTGCACTATAGCTGGATGCAAAAGCATCCTTCTAAAAGTTCAGTCATCCTAATATCAACTTGAGGTGATGATGTGCTATGTTGTCGACCAAATTATTCTGAAACATTTTCCGATCTCAGTACATCAATGTCAATATACAGTCAACCCTCTTTATAATGACAAACATTTGTCCCAGTTTAAATTTGTCGTTATAATGAATTTGCTGTTATAACGAGCAGAGATTAAGTGCATCTAGGTACATTTTGTTTCTGTAAACTTTGTCGTTACAATGAAATTTCTGTTGTAATTACTGTTGTTATGAGGGTTCACTGTATCAATATATTATGTAGAAATGATCGATGGAATCATTCGATGTGAAGGAGTAGATGTACATGCCATCAGATGGGATCATCCACCAAGATATAACATTTTGACATCGTGTAAATGCATGGAAACAAGCACCAGATATTTGACACCTGAATCCCCATCAAGACAGAGAAGGGCAGTCTAATATTCATCCCAATCATGCCATTATCAAAAGACCTCAGTATGATTCAGCCTGGGATCGATCCTAGGGTCTCCTGCTTGCGAGGTAGACACTCTTAACCAGTGTTGTACTGCTCTGAATGATCTTAGGCAGTCAGGGAACCAACTTACAGAAGTTATAAATGATAACCTCCACAAGTGATTATAGCCACTTCACTGTTAAATAAATATTGATATTTTGACCAGTAGTGAAATCACAGTGTGTAATGACTTCTGTTTATTCATTCAATACAGCCCATTACTATGTCTAACAACCTTCATGCCTTCAAGTGCATGTGGTACATCCATAAAATTTACATAAACATGAGCTTTTAACCTAGATACATGTATTACATATCAGCTTATATTCTTGCATCCCAAAGTTTTCCCCCAATTATGTATAATTTTCCTGGAAAGCCAAGATATTAAGGTTGATTAGGGAGTTATCATTTAAGGCCACACTCGTGTTTGAAGAGTTGCACTCGTTTTGTTTACTGTGCAAATTGGCATTTATAACCTTATGAAGTTATAAGGTACTCTGTGGATGAAATGTTGATGTAACATTGATAGTCCAATCCAATCTTCTAAAGGTAATCTTGCTATGTTAGCATTAGAAGATCATGTTTTCTTTCCTCTGGTCAAGTTTTTGTGACATTTCCTTCCACAAACATTTTGTGGTCACTGGGCACTATAAATTATAACTTCTCAAGAGTTATTGCTCATGAGTAGTGTGACTAACGTCACAGGACCTACGAAGTAGGGTTATGGAAGATGACTTGGGGGTCCAAGCGTAATGTTATAGGTCACCTAGATGACTTGGGATCCAAGCGTAATGTTGTGGGTCACCTAAGTGAGTAAAATTTTCATCAAAAGTGGGTCAGCTCAGAACTTACTCAACGGTTCTCCTTATTTTGCCGATGAAAGGATTCAGATGGACTGACTCACTTATTACCGGACAACTTGCAAATGAGAGCCTACTTCGTTGGAATATATAGTTCATAACTTTACTAGGTTATAATTTTTTTAGAACTTCTGTTGGTCCCCTGATTGTTATTCATTGGGTCTTTCCAATACCAGCATCTTGAAGTACATGGTGTATTTGTGTCAAATCATTGGTTTCCAAGTGAAACAGTATCTTTTTCTTTCTGTAATCGAAGGACATATATGAAGCCAGTCCAGAATGAAAATAAGGTTTACAGAAGACTATTTGTTGTCAAGATGATTTTGCACAAATATACTATAACCGACTTCCAGATGCTGTTATTCAAAACCCCAAAGACCCAGTCTCTGAGAATAACTCCGGAATACTAGTATGCTGTCAAACATGCTTGATGATGATGTACTTCAAGCTAAACAAAAACTTTCTTCCATACATTAGAAGTTCATTTTGGCAGTTAAACTGCACCTCATTGGGGGTCAAATCCTTGCTTAACTGTCCCAGGTCCTTTACAACTTCTGTGAACTCTGATATCTTACATCGTATGAGAAACAGCTATTTAAATTATCAGTCAAAACCGCTTTACCCCATGTGAACATGATAAATTATAACCTTTGAACAACTCTTGATAACATCTAAAAATTTTAATAAGATATATAACATTACCTATCTTTTGTATATATGGCTGGCAGTATTGATGGTTTTGAAATAAATGATTTGAGTTCACATGATTAACAGCTTTGGCAATATTAATATACATCTGAATGAATGACCGGACCATGAACTATGCAGGGCTCTCACCGACCCATAGCCAAAATATAGGGACATAATGGCCAAAATATAGGGATATAATGACCAAAATACAGGGAAAATATAGGGCAAAATACAGAAAACAGGGCATTTCAGTCACCAACTATGACAATCTCATAGGATCAGTGTTTTTATCCAAAAGCAACAAAAGACAATGGCCTTCACTTCTTCCCTTCAGCCACAATTTACTTTGGACACTTCCTACTCGGTCGCGTTGTTAATTTGGAGGATTTAAATAAGCCAACTATTCATGTATATGTATCACAATAAATACAAGGTCAGAGCTGCGCGAAAACGCATGTATAATCCTGAAAATATAGGAATAATAGGGCAAAATCGGTCAAATTTGAGAAAATATAGGGAATAATAGGGGAGAGCAGAAAATGTAGGGAAAAATAAGGCCAGCGGGAGCCCTGATTATGTCACGTTAGTCATGCGGATGAAGAACAGCATCGATGAAGGCCACACACATATCTGAGGCGTGCTTGGCCTCCTTGTTCACCAGGGCAAAGTTCAAGAAGCCATGGGGAAGATCGTCGATCACATGGAGATGTCCCCTGTTCCCAAGTGCCTTCAATCTCTTGGCAAACATCACAGAATCATCCAGAATGGGGTCCAAATGGCAAGCCTGTGGGTACAATGGAAAAAAGATGAAACATATAACATCACCCTTTTGCTTTTGTATAATTGTAATTGCGTGAATTGAGAAAAAGTTTTGGTCACAATTTTCTCTAGTTGAATTCCTATTCCATCAACTGAAACTTTCAGCAATGGATCAGTGAAGCGAGGAGATCTCTTTTGAGCTTCCAGTTTGTTTAGAAGATATGGTGATCAGTTGGTCATATTACAATGAATTTGAATGGGGAAAAGAAATAAAACAATATCAGTATCTGTTGAGGACGAGAACATGTATGCGGTAATTCCTCCAATAATTCAATCTCTCTATCAAACTTTAATCGCCCCCAATTTTGGGGACCAAACTCAACCAGCTGTTCTAATAAATTTGATCACTCTCTAAAGTCATTGAAATGACAAAGAAAAAATTATCTGCACAAATTTGGACAATTTTGTCTACTTGTTCTAAAAAATTTGATCACCCTCAGATTTTACGTTGGGAAATTTCACTTCTCGCGATTGAATAATCAGAGGAATTACGGTAGGCCTATAAACTCACCACAAGATAGACTGGAGGTAGCCCTTGTAATAGATCATCTGGTGCTAGCAGTGGAGACATGTATGGATTTCTGACAATAGGCAGGTTTCTGAACACATGCAGGGGACTCTGGGCCGTGTGTCGATCATGGGCAAACACTGGCGGTGACAGGGGCCCAGACATAGGGTACATGGGCACCTTGTGACTGCCGAATACGGGCATAGAGGTCGTCCGAGGGATGATCATGGGCTTGGGACTAGCGGGTTTGGAGCTTTCTACGGGAGAAGGCAAGTCTTTCAAATCCAAACTCATGTTGATTCTGTCGGCGGATTTTTGCCTCCGGTGTTGTTGGTCTGGAGTGGATGTTCCCGATGACATGATGCCACTGTCAGGGGATGAGCTCAGTGACCTACATTCATACTGGCCTATCGTAATGTCTTTAGGCTGAGAGAATCCGCAATCAGGGCCCATATTATCTGCAGGTTCTGCTATCACATAATCTGGGTCAGTGTTACAGTTGATAGATGATGAGAGATTATCATGTGTAGGCGGCTCACCGGACGACAGAGTGAAGTTAACACTGCCTTCTTTGTCCTCGCTACATTCACCAGTACCCTGTTCTATGCTATCAACTACTGCTTCTTTAGCTACATTTATCCCTAACTCTGTCTCCTTGGGACTAGGGTCACAATCTCCTATATACACCCAGTCCCCTTCAATAGACTGCTGACGTATGGCAGAGTTATCTCCCGAGCCCTTCCCTGTATAGTCAAACAATGCTGCTGTCTCTGCACACAAACCGCCCATCTCAGTATCTGTGTTGGTAAAAGCCCAGTCGTTGGCCATCTGATCTGAAATACCGGCATATGCTGGGGAAAAAAAAACAGAAAGAGAATTAAACTAGAGGTTCCGCTTTGACCCTTGAGTTGCCACTCTGGCATGAAGCCTATGCTATTTCCTGCAAGTAAACACAAGACATCAAACAACTCTTGTTATTATTATTTTGGCAAAAATTTCAGTCTAAATGAATAAAAATTCAAATGAATAAAAATTGGTAATAGTTGTTTTCAATGCTGAATGTTTTTTGTTTTTTTTTGCCTTCGGTGATCAACAGGGTTGATGCGACGGTGCATGTAGAGCCAGAAACATATTTTATTCAACTTAAAGTGAACGTAAAGGCTGCGACAACACACGCACTGTGTGGAAGAACTATATTAAAAGTATCATTTGGCAGCAACAAATATTTTTTGTGATTTTTTCCCTTCCAAAAAAAAAATTCCGAACACGGGAATTATTGACTGATGCAACAAGTGACTGGAGTCGGCCATATTAGTTTATTGATAGCCTTGCGCCAATGAAAACGCTTGTATGGAGCACGTGATATTTTCCTGTGACGTAGTATCACTTTGTTTTGGCATCGCTGTAGCACGAATTGTAATTGCGGAGGTGGAGAGCTCGGCTGTTTCAAGCGTGTTTTGACTGTGTTGCGTGTCTCCAGCAAGTGTTTACTGACCTGAAACGTTCCATGAACTACTCACTACTTTCGTCGACATCGGAGCGTTTTGGTTCAAACTGGTAACCCTGTAAACCTTCATTTGTCTCTTCGTCAGAACTTGAAGTCAGGCTAGCCTCCTCGTTCGTCGCTATGTTTACATGCTTTCTACGCTTTCTAACTCCACGAACTAGAGAGCTCCGAAGTGATACAACGTCACTGCTCTGATGTGAGATAGCCAGCATGGCGGCAGCCGGGGAACAATAATACAACGGAGATAATTTCGTTCCTACTCGGTGCAAAAAAATCCCCAAAAATATTCGTTGCTGCTATTTCAGTATTTCAATGTAGCTCTTTCCCACAGAGTGCATGTTGCCTCAGCCTTTACGTTCACTTTAAAGGTAAAATGTAGAGGTTTTAGATTCTTCTATTTATATTTTGTGTAGGTTGAATAATGATAGAAATATCGGTCCATCCAATCCATTTCGCTCGGTTCACTTTGAAATGTTTTGTCTGCTGGAAGCTTTTAGAAAGTTGGTACCCCAAACCCAGCTGAATTCAGTTTTGCAAAGCGTCATTGCTAACCTCTCCTTGATTGTGAAATCACGTCAGACAAGCCACCCGAAGACTAATTCAAAAGTATTGACCTCCAGCTAGCTGGTTTGGTGTGATATCACAATCTAGTGTCAAAACAGGGACAGATAAGCATTGCAACTTTAATTTCTGAAATCGGCCGGACTTGAGACACCAACTTTGGGGCACTATTTTAAAGCTAGTTGGAGACAAAATACTTCAAATAAAACCAAAGTAGATGAACTCATCTTTCCATCATTAATTAGCTCATAAAGAATACAGAAAGTAAAATATGAAAACCTTTGCATTTCACTTTTAATAGTAAGTGTAGCAGACATCAAAATTGATGTACTTTGAAAATGTAAACTGTAAGTAAGTAAACTATATGGATGGGGGACAGCTTTGAAATGTCCTAGAAAAGAAACAAAGAGGTTCATTTCAAGTCCATCAGAATATAACTTTACCTGCTAGACAACGCGAGAGGATTCCTACTGGTAGGAGGGGGTCCATCAGTGTGAGGAGGCGGGAGGGTGACGGGGTGTATCGGATCAGAGTGGGTGCGTAGGCCGCCATGATGCCATCAGCTGGTCGGATGCCTAATGCCACAGCCTTCAGTGTGGTGGAAATCATCAGGTTAGCTCCTGCACTGTCACCGCACAGACAAATTACCTCCCCTGTTGAACCTACGATGAGAAAAAAGAGATGGGAATATTTATTAGAGAACTACAGGAATAAAAGTGAACTAATGACAAAGGCAGTAACTGTAATACCTTTAACTACTTCTGCATGATCATACGTGTATATCAAGAACACGGAGCTTCGTAGAATCTGGAGAACAAGGACCACTGATTCTTGAAAATAGGAGTCTTCATTAATGACATACATGCAGTTAGAGTTTCTTAAAATTAACAAACTCAGTCTAAATATTTCATACAGCCAATGAGTTAATGTAACAAGAAGTAACAAAAGTCTAATTAGAACTATGGACTACGTCATTAAAACAAAATTTTGAGTTTTACACATTAGAGTTGTTCTAACAGTGACCTTGACCTTTTGACCTCAATTTTGGTATGCAGCATCTGCGTGACCCAATAATATAGTTATCCTGGTCAAATTTGGGAGATATCTGACATTTTGTTGGTGAGGTAGGGAACCATTTCTAAAGGAGAAGAACAGAGAGGAGCAGAATGTCTATTCCATAGGATTTCGCTCAAGAGCAGTAGTCCATAAACCAACCACACCTGTACTGAGAGCGAGACAGTACCAATATGAGCTAGGACTCACTCACCCAGTCTATTACAGTTGTTCAGTATCCAGGCATAAGCATAGAAACACTCCTCCAGCGCCCTTGGGAAAGGGTGTTCTGGGGCCAGTGAGTAATCTATAGATACTATGGGTACTTTCAGATCTCGCGCCCAGTGACGTAGGTACACCTTCAGACAGATATTAAACAAAACTGTGAGACATATATACTTCTGAATGTTAATTTTCTGGCAACATATTACTGTTATTAAACCTCAGAAATTAAGATGATATTGCTAAAAAGTTCCATTTGTGAAAATGATTCTGGCATGTCGATTTCCAGAAAGGAATCTCCATGTAAATGTGGAGTAAAAATAGCATACATGTGCAACTTATTGTTTGTGTCCTGATTAACATTTCCTTTGATCTATAATGACATTTCGCTAAAAATGTTATTCCAATAATCAGACAACAAAATTCCATGTGTCAAAAATGTGTCTAGTTGAATAATCAGTACTAATTTTGACTAAGTATTAAAGGTTTTCAGAACTGACCTCATGTGATTTAGAAGACTGAGCCACAAAGCCGCCTCCATGACAGTGAATGACAAGACTAGGGCTGAGAGGGGCAACTTTCTTGTTCTTGCTTTTGAAACCATATCTATCGTGAGGGTCCTGAAAATATACAATAATAGCATTATAACCCCAGAGATACCCACACAATCGTTTCACCATTCACTTGACCGTTATATGCATGATATATTGACATATCAGTAAGTAACCACCATAATCTACATGTATCTTCTTCAGGACGTAGAGGAGATCAGACATGCATATGAATGTACTGGTGTGGAGTCGCTGGATTGACCAGGTGCCGATTTCATGCAACCTCACTTGACTTTTTCAAGGGCAATTTTCGCACTTGACCAAGATGCTCAAGTTGTGTTTGGTCACACTTGGTCAAGTGATGTTCGAAGTTATCTTCTTGGAACTCTTTTGTGCAGTTTGGTAATAAATAGTACACCCACAGAATCAAGTGTATGCACAAAATACTAGATGTGCTGGAGCCAATCGGTAGAATTTCAGGTGTCAAATAAATATGTCTGTGCCATTTTTGAATATATGAGATGCCCATACTTGCATTATGATACATGGGCACATGAAAAAAAAACTTATTTTCGACACCATCTCCATTCTTATTGGTCATTTCAAGTGGGTTTTATTTCAAGTGTGGTTTTCAAGGGAGGTCCGCCCACACTTGAACTCAAGTGCGATTTCAGGTTCAAGCGAACTTTCATGAAAAGCAAAAACTCGAGTCAAGGGAGGTTTTGAAGTGCACTCGAACTTCCAAGTGCGAAAATTGCCTCAAGTGAGGTTTCATGGAATCGGCCCCAAGTCTGTCCCTGGGGATGTCTACCTATAAACTGGATAAATCTTATAATGAACAGCATCATCGTAAAAGCCATGGCTATCCATTCTGGGTGTAACTGCGGAATAATTGAGCATGTTTCCCCCTTGTCTCGATTCAGAGTTCAAGTTGCGGAGATATTCTATAAAATGAGGTTTTGGAATATGCCGGGATAAGTGGTACATTACTATTAATATTGACACCATCATCTAATTGCTTCTAATTTTACCCTGGTAGAGTCGAGGTCTATTTTACATACTGGTAAATTTTGTTTCCTTATTAATGGACACTGTTTTCACTGTATCTATAAATATTTCTGAAAATTAACCTGTGCGGACATTTGATAGAGTAAGGAAAGAAAACAAATTTACAGCAGGGTTTGTTTGATTATTACAAAAAAGGTATAGTCTATTTCTTCTAATTTTTCAAACAGCATTTTGAGACTTAGAAGCAGAAAAAACATCTTTATTTCAATTGAGCATGGGTATGTTATTTATCCCAAGAACTGAAAAGAGAGTTAGTGAAATTTGTAGAATGTTCACAGAATATCTCTGCAGATGCCTTAAGTTAACTTTTGCCATCTAAATAATTACTTAGAATAAGGTAGAGTTATCTGCTCTTGTTCTGCTTACCTGCCCTTCTCTTAGCTCCTGTGATATCAGTCGCATATGGACTGGCCCCAGTCCAGAATGAGCACACGGTGGTAGAATTGTTACCATACTCTTTCCATCCTGGGATGGCATTTCAAACACCTCTGGCTGTAGAATTATGATCTCATTGACCTGGAGGGCTGGACAAACTAGACTTGGCAATTGCTAGATGGAAAGAAAGAAGGAAGAAGAAAAAAAACCCCATGCAGTGTAGAACAAAATTAAGCTAAATGCTTTATTGATTGGCTGACCAATTGGCCGACCAATATATTGGGCCAACCACCATATTAGGATAAATAATGTCACTACTTGAGGATGATGTCACCCTACAAACAATGAGTGGGTAGGTTTTTATTGGTGTCCTCTCGCGCTCGTAGGTGAAATTGAAATATCGGATTCTGGTCAGATATATTAAGGCAGATTCCAAGTGAGAACGTAGATGCCTTGATACCAACCTGCATGATTTCTGTTTCTGTAATGGCCCAGAAAGACTTACAGAAGTTTACATCAGCGGTTCTTGTGACATGGACAACCTAATAAGGAATGAAAAAGTTCTACATGAGATGGATAGGGAAATTTATCTCAAATTTATGTCTATGGAATATCCATAAATATTATTTTCATTAATTTCACGAATATATCAAATTACAATATATAGAAATTCGTATATTGGACAAGCCCAAACTGTAATATAAATCACAAAGCATTTTAGCAACCCCATCCCCTTTAAAAAATAAATAAAAATAGACTAGTAAAGCTGTAAAGCCCAGTAAACCTGTTATGATAATGGGACTGGGATATTGTATGGCAAGGGCGTAGACAAGGGGGGGCTTCAGCCCCCCCAAATATTGACATCCGGCAAAAAAAAAAAAAAAGAACAGAAGAAAAAGAAAAAAAAGAGAGAAAAAAGGAAAGAAAGAAAGAATGAAACAGAAAGCAAACATAGCAGAGAAGTAAAAGTTTAGCTTGTGACATATCTTTATCAATTGTTGCATATTACAGGGGAAGTAAAATTATCATCAACAATGCTTACCAGAAGGGCTAGACTAATTGCAATCGGTGAGAGAACAACGCAAAAGTTTGGCGATATCGGACTCAAAGACCCCGTGTGATTTTCTTCGAGAAACGAATAATGTGCTCCAATTCAATCACATATCACCCATTAGGACGAAAAAGGTCAACACGTTGGCTAAAAAGATTTTTTCAGAACTTTTTCACCATAAACTTTTTTTTGATTGAGATCCCAGTCATTTGTTGAGTATTTATTTATTCACAAACGAGAGATACGAACTCTCGAATAATTTTCCCGGAGAAACCCTAGAAATACAGGTAAAACATCTAACCCAGACACAAAGTCACTATTTAACTGATGTAAATTTGATGAATATGGATAATTTTCTCTACTATTCCGAGAAAGGACCACTAAGCTTACATTTTTGATAAGTTTGGCAACTTCAGAACGAACACCAGAACTCATGCGGTCAACCACGCATCAATGCACCGCCCCTGCTATCTAGGCAACATAGTATTGTCTAAGAAATAACTTGAATTATAGTGCAAACTCCGGATTGAATGATCATTTCACCTTGTATATCACGTAGTGATCGCCACTGTTACAGGATATTTTCGCAAAAAAAAGTTCAACTTTTACAATTTTTTACCGCTCAAATGCTCCCAGTTAGCGCCAATTTACCATCAATTTTAAAAAAAAAATCTACGCTGCGAGGGGGGATACCCCCCTCTCAGACTCTCCCCCTAAGCCCCCCCAAACTTCACAACTTGTCTACGCCCTTGTATGGTATGGTACCTATTTTGTTCCAAACAGCAAAGTTATTGAGATGGCCTGTGGGTTTTTTTTAATATCAGGCTGAAGTAGTACAACACTACAACACTTGTGTTTGTGTCCTTGACAGACTAACCTGTTTTGCCCTAAGCTCAGGATCCAGTAAATATTTGCCAGAATTCAGCAAAGAACTCGCAAGTTGCATCATGCCAGATGTTTCCTGGTAACCTTCACTAAATGAGGCCATGGCCAGGGACACTACCTGCAGTGGTCGATGCATGGATTCACAAAACTGGAAAATACAGGGAAATAAACAAAAGCAAGATTACATATAGTTAGAAATTAATCATATTATAATATTGGTACATGTAGGTATCAATAAAACAAATGTACAGCTGAATACCACACAAGTATAATTAGTTTTCGGTTCTTCAATATTTTCTCAAATTCCATGACCTGTTGACAAAAATCGCCCATCTTCCAACTAAGTTTGTTTAGAGAAAAAACACATTTCCAAATGGTTCTGTGAACCCATAATTTCAACTTTGACAGCCCTGGTTATCAAGACAGAGAGAATTAATCAGTAAAGTGAGGTATTTTATATCACAGCACCTTATTGCACTGTAATGTAAGACCAGAACATCACTACTGTGAATTGCATAAAACTAACTGAATAGTCTACCAATAAGCAAGAACCAAATGGCAAAGTATCAACAGGAAAACATTAGGGGTCCCTCTTCAGGTACGGTACATCCAAGTTTCAGTGGCTAACTGTTACAGGGCTCGCTTTAGAGCATGAGAGATGACCTGCAAAAAAAAAACCCTTCCAAAAAATTTGCAGGTCAAATCCAAGATGACCTGCAATTGCAAAATTTGACCTGCATTTTTTTAATAAGATTATGTGGTTCTGCCTTCGAATGTGTGATCACGCAATCTTTTTTGATTGTACTAGTGCCGCTAATCCAAGCTTGTTGAAAATTTCTCACCGTTTGAATTTGCCGTTCGTACTTCGAACACAGCGAGCAGTTCATTTCTGTCACAATATCATGTCCGTTTTTTTTTTTCCTTTTTCGTAATGTTGAGCCAGTCGTTAAACCCCCACGATCGTACAGTTGATACTTTTGCCATCACACAATTTATTTCATTATTTGGCAGCCCGGCAAATTAATCTGTCAGTTCATTTTGGCCAGTCTCTCAGCAACAAACGAACGGAAATAGGATTCCTAGAACAGCGGCGCACGCATGCATAAGGACAGTAAAGGGAGACAACAGTTCTCTATTTCCAAATAATGCACGAGTAGACTCCCCTGAACATATTTACTTTTGCCATCGATCTGAACTCGACCACGACGATGTATTTTGTGTTGAAAAAGATGAAAAGTTTTCTACCTTTTGGACATGCCGTCGACGAAAATGATCTCCAGAATATCCACTGAACAGAAGATAGGCCACTTTTTTTTTATTTCTTGGTTTACGGATTGAAGGCCCTAAAAATTCGGGTCGGTCGGTCGGAAAAAAAAAAAAAAAAAAAATCTCCATAAAAAAAATTAGCACAACAAAATTAGATTTTTAAATGTTGAAGTAAAAATCATGGCCGGTATCTAGTATGCAAGACAGCTGCCTGCTGAATGTCTGATCAGTGATAAAAGCTTGCATTGTTAACCCATAAAACAAGAAAACGAGATGGAAAGTGAATTGTTGAACGGAATCTTTCTCTTATTCTATTTGTGAACGTTACAATGGTGATGCCAGTATCCATGTGATAAAGAAGGGTTGAAAGGTTGGACGCCATTCAATAGATTTTTTTGAACACCTGCCATAGGCACAGACCATCAAGGCAGGTCGACGGACGTAAATGACCATGACAATATCCCTGCATTGAAAAATTGTGACATAACACCAAGAATAGTTTAGTTAAACCCGTCATAGGCTTTTCCAGACCGGACAGGTTAATATTAGAAAGGTGGACAGACGTACTTAACAAAGACAATATCCCTATGTCCGAGGGTTGAGGTTAAAAATCATAAAACTGAACTAGCCTTGTATACATTTGTATATGCAACTATGAAAATGTCTTGACTAATGAAATTCATATCACATATTACTGGTGATGATTGAACAGGTTTCGAAAAATTCGAGTAGAAAACTTTTAGTCACCGGTTTATCATTGAAAATTCAACTGAGGCAAAATATACACTATTCGAATATTTGACCGTTTTGATAACATCCCGCTTTGATAAGTTTTTGATCTATACAAATCTTGACATCGGGAGACGATCGTATCGCTTCTGTGCACTCATAAGAATATCGAAGACATGTGCACAAACAACACATATCGCGTGCCAAACGACTGCAGAATTTTCGCAAGAATGTCATGTGGGCTTCCGTCTCCGAAATTGGCAGCTTGAGACGTCCTGATCTCCGTTACCATCAAACTGTCGCAGTGTTCGGCTACGATATTTCAGATCGTTTTATCTGAATTGGCTCTGACAAACCGATGAAAAGTGTCACTCCCGTTGTCTATCGACAAATGCAGGAAAATTCCATTAGCTCCCGCCATAAGGCACTCTCCAAGCATTGGGTAAATGCCCAGAAAGCTATACATTTGTGCACAGAATGGCGACTACAACACTTTGCGTGGAGTATTTAGGATAGCGCCGCCACGTGATGGAAGAGTTGTCTTCCCTCGCGGAGAGCTGTTCCAGTCCATCACAGAATTTTGCAACAGGGTTTTCCGGATTTTTTTTTCTTCATTGAGTCGGCGGAGAAAAAAAAGGACCATTTGGAAATTATATTTTTTTTCACAAAACCCGTTTTTTTGGGTCGGCGGATCCGTAAACCAAGAGAAAAAAAATATCTGGCCATAATAACAATTTCTGCCACAGAAATTATGACCTGCAATTTTTTTTTTTTTTTTTTTGCAGGCGAATTTTCACATGGCCTGCAACACCTCAAATTTGGCCTGCAAATTGCAATTTGCAGGCCGCCAATTCGAGCCCTGTAACATAGTTAAAATATAACTTTGACACTTAGAAATATCTCTAGGCTTGACTCTATCATGTCCCTGAATGTTCTCTACTACATGCTAAAACACTGACACATTCCATAATTGTTACATATAATGTTATTGGTGAGATTCATCTATCACAATCAGGGGAAATAAATAGAATCAAAACATTCAGAGTTGCTTCCCCTGTTGTCCCAGACTATGTAACATTTGGCATAGATCGCTGGTTCTCCCAGACGATGAAAGTGTAGTTCTTCCAGTAGTTTAACTTTATTTTTAAGCGGCTGATGTAAGGGCAAAGTCGTGTAATAGGAAAGTCTCTTCTTTGGTGTAATTTACTTAAATATAGTGAAGTCATACATCAAAATGTTCCTTGTCCCATGCAGAATCCAACCATAGCATGTTTGACATGCAGGTATATTTACATAAATAAAAATCCACAAAACAATTGTTCTTAGGACTGCCAGCAGAAGTATATAAATGGTTAAACACACAATATTGAGAAACAGTTAAGAAAATTCTGTATAGTGTGTGCTACAACAAAGACTCTGTTAGATATGAAAATTGTTTTGGGAAATATTTTTAAATATTTTTTTACTTTATCAGTAATTGTCTTTGTCTAGAAATTTTGTGTGAACTGAATCTACCGGAGTGGACATGTGGGCCAAATCACAGATATCTGTCAATTGGCAATTAAATGCAGCTTCTTTTAGGACCAGGCACAAGCAAAACAGGCTGTGAATGAATGGACCACGATAGGCAGTTGCGGATTGAATATAAAGAATTTGTTAGGATTTTCCAGGAGACATATGAACCCTGGCTGAGGGTGACATAAAGTATGCTTACATATGCAGCCCTCCAATTAAGGATGGTTTGTGGTAACCTGTAAACAGGTTACCACAAAACAAGAAGTGGTAACCCGGTTCAGAAAAACAGGTTACCGTGCGTGCTTTTGGGTTGTTGTCAAAGAGATAAATGATATTCGCTTGGCCGTGTTAACTCAGATGTAATATTCTTGTACGACACTCCAATCATGTTAAATCATTCAATTTTGTACAGTCTGAAGTCGAGATATTGCTTTTAGTACATGTAAAACTGATTGCTTGTATGTACAGGTGCAGGTATTATTTGCTAGTCTACATGTACTTCATAGATATTGCAAATAGTACGAAATGAATTTTGTGCTCTTACATGTAATTAATTATTAAATATCATCTAAAATGTTAGTTTATGTTTTTCAGTAGAAGCATCTGAATGGATACTGACTGTCATGAAATATTTAAAATTTGGCACTTTTTACAAAATTAATGTGATTGTGAGGATGTCATTGTGAGTGTCGCTGTTGTACGGTTTTCTCAATTTTTGGCTGACTTGAACACATAATTGACAGCAATGATAATACATTATTAAATGAAGCAATTTTGATAAAATTCAGTGAATAGTCAGTTGTAATTGATATTTTGAACTGTTTTGGTTTCAGCTTTGTTGAAACAGTAAAACTGAAGTTACCTGTGTACTGATGAAATAAAATTATATATTAAACTACATACAACTTGAGTACTGTCCTTCATTTCATTAAATATGCTGTATTGATATGATTTCAATATTGTGTTCGTGCATTTTTTTTCAAACAGTTGTCTCGCCGTCGGGGTTTGAGTGGTGGTTGTTGTTGTTGTTGTTTTGTTACTTTCACTTTGACTGTCATCTTTGCCGGTGAGATTGGTTTTAGCCCAGGCTTGAAGAGATCCAGGTTTTACGTGTCTGGAAACATTGCTTTTATGTACATAATCAACGCCATCGGCGTATGATATAATTCGAGCCAGCGAATTTCCGTGAAGTGTTGCTTGTGAACGAATGTCCGCAAAATGCCGACTGCAAATTTTGCAACTCCACTTACTTAGTGATATTGTCTTCACTGTGAACTTTGTAAAGGAAGAAGAGATGAAACTGTCATTTCAGAAATGTTCTCAGTTTCTCTGGATTTCGTTGACATTTCTAACAAAGTATTGAACAAACACAGCAGATGCCAACTGTCAAACGTACGATGCACGTTGATGCGCGCACACTGCACACCAGACCGATTTGTTTCAGTAAACCCCGACTGACCTACTTATCGTAGGGAACCAGGCTTTGCTGCGGCAGTATCAAACGAAACGGGGTTTCCGACCTGGGGAATTTCCATGCCTTCGGGGCGACAGTAACTTGTAAAACTGCGTGTACGATGAATAGCCTGTTTATTTGATTCGATCTTTCAACAAAAACAAACCGGTCAGTCGAGGATACAGAAATCAGATTGAAGTGTTACAGTTATGAAGAAATAACAAGCAAACAATAAAGGCCAATTTGGCCTGTGTGACAACAGACAGTATTTTTATTTTATCCACAGACGATCACAGCTTAACATCGCGAACGGACAAACGGTCGCCGGAAAATCAAACTCGGTAACCTCCTGGTAACCTGAACGAGCGTTCGCCACTTACTTGGAGGGCTGCATATGTCAGTTATCACCAGCAAATCATTTCCGCATGTACAAGCATATAGAAACAAGTTATCACCAGCAAAACATTTCCGCATGTATAAGCATAGTTCAAATGGGACTGAACGACCCACACTACCACCACATGCAGTCAGTAGCTGCAGGGGCTTTCTATTGAGTGATGGGAAGTGCCGATTGACTTTGTGGTTGATTCCAATCCTCTCACTCCACCAGTCAAAACATTTCTCATGAATGTTTGCTTAAGTTCTAATGGGCACTTCGCCAGTGAATACTTTATTCCAAAACCGACAGTCCAGAACAGTTCTATGAATAGCTCCGGTGGGGCCTTTTTTTGTACTGCGTGTTGGCACATGGCTAATATTTTCCGGAACCATAGTCACAAACAATAAAATAATTCAATTCTGTATGACTGTACCTTTATGATCAGGTCTTGATTATCAGAAACTGTCCAGTTTTAGCTTCACGGGAGGCCGAAACACAGAACGCGTCTACAGAAACCAGCTGTTGTTGTGGTGAATCATATGGGTATCCAGTCAATTCACCCACAAACCGATTCACCCACAACCAATTCACCCACAACTTCAGGTCGATTCACCCACAAAAAAAAGTCAACTCACCCACAACCAGGTCAATTCACCCACAGTCTCAATGTTGGTTTATTCAACATATTTAATGGATATGGATATATTACATGTATAATTAATATATTATATATTTCTGTCCCACCAAACAGAAATACTATGTTGGATTTAGCTTATCAACAATTGTATTAGTTACACGGATTGGTGCATGCCATCAAAGCAACAATTCAAATAACAATTATGTCAAGATAAAAGCATAATTTGGTACAATGATAATTAAGCTGGTTGAGTATTTAGCTTATCAACTATTCTTTAAAATTAACTATTGTCAAAATGTGCCTCTGAAATCCCTCAAAATCCACTCTTAGTCACGTTCAACAAGAGGGAAACTTGTAAATGGCTTATAAATGAACCTCCAATAATATTCCCTACTACCACCCCGATTTCCCATCCCCACCCCCTCCTGGAAATAGGACAGGAAAGGCTTAGTTAATCTGTTATACTGCTAATATTCTCTAAGAAAGCATGGTATCCCCCTGTTGTTATTACATATTCAACAAGAACTATATGTGTTTAGTATTATATAACAAAATGGAGAAAATTTGACCTTGGGAAGTTTCATTTATTGAGCATCAAACAAGAAAAAATTCAAATTTCCCTATAACATTCAGTGGCTTTTAAGTGGTATACATGCATCTGGCTGCCATATTTTTTTAACGAGTATGGTAACCCTCCATCTTCTCTTAACCTGATGGAAAAATTCTGAAATTTAAAAAACTTTCAACCTGTAGAAATGAACGTCCTCTACTCCCTTATTAATAGATTAAGCAATGTTTTGCCTCTTATTTGTAATCTACCCTTAGATTATTTATACAATGAGTAATTGTTTGCTACACTGTGACACCTGTGGATTAATTCTCAGTTACTTCAAATGTTGCTTTGAAATCAACCCTGGCTAAAATTCTATTGTTTATTAATTTTCCATAATACTTTTCCAGACTATCGCCCCCTCAAAAGCATTAACATAATTGCCCAATATAGGAAATATACCCATGTCCTCTGAAATTTAGTCATTATGTATGTTGACCATAGCAACGCTGAGACTGTGGGTGAATTGACCTGGTTGTGGGTGAATTGACTTTTTTTTGTGGGTGAATCGACCTGAAGTTGTGGGTGAATTGGTTGTGGGTGAATCGGTTTGTGGGTGAATTGACTGTGAATCATAATATGCATGCAGAGCCATTAAGAGTAGTTCAAAATGGAAGTGGTCGCTCTGACTTTTGGTCTGCTGTGAAGCTAAAACTGGACAGTTTCTTATAAACACGAGCAGAATATCAAGGTAAGGTCATACAGAATCAAATTATTCTATTGTTTGTGACCAACGGCTTCGGAAAAAATCAGCCATCCAGCATATTTTCAACAACTATGGCTGGAGAATAGCTTGGCACTGGGGCCTTGTTTCCATGCAGTATAGAAAGCGGCCCCAGCGAAGCTATTTTACGAAGTGAAGTACGAACCATTATAATTTTACCTGAAATGCTAAACACCTTCCATAAAAACAATCCTGATTCAACAACTCCACCTCCATCATGAGTTCGTCTGCTAGGGGCTCATTAAGGTTTTCTTTCACAGCGAACAATCCCCCAGGATCACAAAAAGATACCAGCTTTAGTGCGTAATACAGACACGCTCGTAACTGTCCCAATGTGGCTACAAATGCTTCCAATTCTTTACAATAAAACGAACTTCGAAAAAATAAAGAATCTCTATTCACTGTTATATGTCTAGTCAACTGAATCAAACGCAAACAACATTTCTCAATTATCTTCAACAAACTTCTGTAGCCATTTGCTGGTATATCTGGACTGCAGTCATATTCTCCCACTCGCTGAACAAGATCGCCAGCCAGGGGTTCGATTCCCAACTCTAAATGCTCGTATAAAAGACAAAACGCTACGTGAAATCGCGCATGATGACTGTGTTTCCCGTCTTGAAAATGTTCCATGTTAACCACTGCCATCGATCTAAGCGTTTTGAACAAGTTACTGAGATTTTTCTGCCATTCCAAATCATTTTTGCTTTTTTGACAGTTCGAGAGGTGCGCGATGTTCGCCATGATTTTTACTCTGCAGCAAATCACGCGATGAATATATATGAAGTCGAAACAAAGTATTTGTTATTTTTTAATGCTATATTTCATTGAAAGAAACACACTAAAAATATTAATTGATAAATAAACAAATGAAGAATTTGACCAATAGTGTCTCGAAATCTCATTAACCTCTCCAAACCAAAACAAGCATTCGGATATTCTCGACAATGTCTTCATAACATGAAATATACCTCGGTCTAAATTCAAATCATCATTGTTTGAAATTGTATTTGATTCCCGAGCATCTACTGAACACATAAGCGTGCATATACATTTGAAACAATTTTGGTTGTTTCAATATATTTGGTTGTTTTAATAAGAGCAGATTATCGACCGATTTTGAATATTTCCCATAATTTCAGCTGAATTTGACAGCTTGACTTTGCTAAAACAGGTCCAAATCAAGTTTCCTGAAAACTAGACGAGGAGGTTTTCAAGATGAATGTTAAAACATGTTGGAGAATGATTTATTACTACTGTAAATAAGTAGATGAAAAAAATCTATCTCAATCGAAACTTGGTGGTTGGTTTTGGGTTGACAGAAATCTTAAGAAACCGAGGGTATTGTGAGTTGTCGAGAGTGTCCGAAGTATGCGGAAGGTCATTACAAGAAGAAACAGCAGAAAGTTCTGTTTTGGTTCATAATTCTTTTGTCAAAGACTGATGAGTGAACGGATGAAGCGTTGTTGCGCCACAGTGGTCCTGCTGGACAGTTGTTAAGAAGAAAAGGTGTGGTAATTACTCAGGTCAGACTGTGTATTGAACTGGGAACTGTGAACCCATCACCTGCTGTCAGTGTCAAGCTCCCATGCATGCACTCAGCTGCTCAGACTCAGTTCAGCTGAACTTTCTCACCACAAAAATAAAACTGCGTCAATTCATTTTTAGTGGATAGCCTAGCTCTGTGTGGAGGATAGGGGGCCTATATGTGGTGTTATTTCCATGAGACTGAATATCCCATCTAGGTATTTTACTAGAAAAAATAAGTTGATGGACGCGATTTCACTCATTGAAAGGTGGGGGGGCAAATGGGGGATGGTCCAGGGATCCTATTTGAAAACTTACCCTTCATTTTGCGCACTTCGGCACATTTTCAGAAAAGATTTTGGAGTGAAAATTTTCTCAATTTCTTGCCTCTAACTCTCGCCAGCCGTCCTGAGAAATTGTATGGGGGATTATATGAGCCATGCTCCCTTCCCCGACAGCCACATTATCTAGACTGATGATGTGGCACAAGGTAAACAAGGTAAACAAAATATAAAAATAATCTGTTTCAGATATTCGTGTTCAGCTGAAGCCAACCTCTGCAAGAGAAGGTCACTTCATCAATGCATAAGTTGTTGCATTAATGCCAAGCTTAATTGTTTGAACAGGTCAGAGAGAAGGACTAACTGGGAATTTCGGCATCTAAACTACAAAAACAAGACAGAATCTACTTCACCAAACTGCCAAATCGCATTATGCGATTGTATAATTTTGCTGCCTTTTCTCGCCGAAATTATTCTCTGCGATATTGCAATTATGTGAATTATTTTTTCGTGTTGTTACACTATACTTCCCATCACTCCCCACTGTTGTATGTCTTTATAAGAACAAAATAACTGGCGAATTATGCCAGCTTTGAAAATATGGAAGTATAAAAAAAATATCCAAAGTGGGATATTTGATCCAAAGTGGGATATTTTATCCCAACTGGGATATATATCCCAGTCACTTCATCCTTTTCTCTGACCCGTTGAAGTTGTGGGTGCCAAATGCGGCAATTTCCGGTGCTAATTAAAGGTTTTTATCGAACATAACTGATATTATGGTAATTCACGAAGACGGCATGTGCTAGAGTAAGCACTAATCAAATTAAACACACACTGGTAGGAAGTTGCAGGCCTTGAAGTTGGGAAATTTGAGGGCAAGGCCAATTTGGTGAAATTGAGGGAACTAAGGCCTGCATGGCTGGCATAAAATTACTTGGAAATTAGCAGTGGGCATAAAGGCCAGCAGGTAGGGCATCCAAGGTAATTGCCTTGGTTAAATTCAAGACCTGAAGTCAGCACTTTGCATGAAATTGCAATTTAAAACTAGCCACAATAGATTTTGACCCGTGAAGAAAGAAAAAGCGGTGTCGAAGGTATACTGACCCCCAAACAGTGGTCCTCTTTTTGAAAATGGCGTCCATCATGGTGGCCATCTTGGATTTTTTTGCATTTACTTGTAGAGCTTGACCCAATCATATAGAGTGCTAAGTTTCAGCCCTCTAGCCTTAGCGATAGCGAAAATATATAGGCCCCCCGCCCCCTCCCAGACTGCGGTATAACCCAAATCGCCCAGGCCAGATACAGTTAATGTATGTACATGTTTTTGGCATGTTGTGTTGATTACATGTACTTCTGGATTGCTGGGTTGTTCAGGCCTTAAAATTTGGGAAGAATGATCGTTCAGTTCGCCTGGCGGTTACGCAAAACGAAAGACGCAAACCGAATATACAGCCCAGGTGGATATAGCGCTCTGTGGGATTATATGAACAGGGTAAAAGTCTCTCAACTTCCTCTTACCTGACTCCCATGAAACTGTAGTAACTATATTCGCTTCCGAACATCTATTCAGCCTACATGTACGTAGAATATAGCCTCATGCGAGATAGAGCTATGGGAACGAGATTATTATTACATACAAAATCAAAATGTTGACGTAGATAGCAATGTAGATAGCAATAGCAAGTTTTATTGGATGAACCCCAGTCAAAAACCAATGCCTAGCCACAACAAAACTCATTTGGCATAACCTATCTGCATAACCTACTTGGTTATGCTCAGAAATGGGGGAACAAACTATGGGTTACCTAGGGTCAATTTCACATAACCTATTTTCAGGTTAAGTAAACTTTTCAAATTTTAGGGCCCTGGTTGGAATACTTGGAATTTTGTTTGGTTTTCACTTATATTCCTCGATGTTAAACCTTAATTCTCTCTCTTTCTCAAATTCGCTCCATTTGCAAAAAAAAATCTATGAAAACAATTTAATTGTTCTGTCAATTTTGTAAATTTTTGGTGCACCAGCTCAAATTTGGGAATTAAAATTTTCAAATACAGTTATTCCAGCAAAAAACATAATCGGGGTGATTACATTTTTTGCTGGAATAACCGTATAGACCTTTTCACCACGGATTCGGTCAATTTCACGTCCATTCGGAGAAGCAAGTCACGTGGCGCAAAAACATGCTGGTGGGTTGACAAGTCGGCTCACCTCATCGTTTTCTGTGTGCAGATTTGTCTCTGCCATAACAGAGGTATGTAGCAAATAATTACAACGAATTATCTTTGAATTGAAAAACATTTTATTTTGTAATAAAGCGTCTGTGTTCCAAGCTGCCATAAGTCTGCAACCGTCAGTGTATTTTTGTCCCCCGCCGCACCGCGGCCGGGGACTTTAAAATGGTTCTTGCTTCTATGTGTCCGTGCATGCACGGACATGTCCGTGCAAATACTTCGTAAGCAATAACTTCTAAATGCTTTGTCGGATTCCTCCGAAATTTGGCATCTGCATTCTTTGCGACAAGACGTCTCTTGGTATTACGTTTCAGCAAGATCCGCCTGTAGGTGGCGCCACTGGGTCTTGTTCCAATTTTTAGTGCATGTCCGTGCAAATACTTCGTAAGCGATAACTCCTAAATGCTTTGTCGGATTCCTCCGAAATTTGGCATCTGCATTCTTTGCGACAAGACGTCTCTTGGTATTACGTTTCAGCAAGATCCGCCTGTAGGTGGCGCCACTGGGTCTTGTTCCAATCTTTAGTGCATGTCCGTGCAAATACTTCGTAAGCGATAACTCCTAAATGCTTTGTCGGATTCCTCCGAAATTTGGCATCTGCATTCTTTGCGACAAGACGTCTGTTGGTATTACGTTTCAGCAAGATCCGCCTGTAGGTGGCGCCACTGTGTCTTGTTCCAATCTTTAGTGGATGTTCGTGCAAATGCTTCATAAGCGATAACTCCTAACTGCTTTGTCGGATTCCTCCGAAATTTGGCATCTGCATTCTTTGCGACAAGACGCCTGTTGGTATTACGTTTCAGCAAGATCCGCCTGTAGGTGGCGCCACTGGGTCTTGTTCCAATATTTAGTGCATGTCCGTGCAAATACTGCGTAAGCGATAACTCCTAAATGCTTTGTCGGATTCCTTCGAAATTTGGCTTCTGCATTCTTTGCGACAAGACGTCGCTGGTATTACGTTTCAGCAAGATCCGCCTGTAGGTGGCGTCACTGGGTCTTGTTCCAATCTTTAATGCATGTCCGTTCATGTTTGTTCAAATCCTTCGCGAGCGATAACTTTCGAACAATTTGTCGGATTTCTTCGAAATTTGGTAAATGCATTCCCTGCGACAAAACACCATTGGTGATGCGTTTCAGCAAAATCCACCCGGAGGTGGCGCCACTAGAGTTCATTCCATTATTCCATGCTGCAAGTGATAACTTTCTGGATAACATGAGAAACGTTGCGGCTCATCGGATTCTTCTCAAATTTGGCATGCATTTACCATGACAGGAGCTGTTGCTTGGGATTGCCTTTCGCTCACTTGCACTCACAGGTGGCGCCACCTGATGGCAACATCACAAATTCGTTTCCGGGTAATAACTTGAGAACTGACCTGTGACCATCGGATTCTTCTCAAATTTTGTAAGAATGTACCGTGACATAAGATGTCGCTTGATAATGCATTTCACTGACTTGCGCCTAGAGGCGGCGTCACCTGGTATCAAAATCTAAATTTGGTTTCTGGGCAATAACTTGAGGACCCTCATCGGATTCTTCTCAAATTTGGTATGCAAATGTCCCCACGATACCATGTTCCTTGGGATTGTATTTTTCCCGCTTCTGCCTACAGGTGGCGTCTCCTGATGGAAAAATTTGTTTCCGGGCAATAATTTGGCAACTGCTCATCAGATTATTCTCAAATTTTGTATTCATATGTGACCCGCCCCAAATAACATGAGCACCAGTGGGCATCTAGTACCGGCAATAACTTGAGGACCCCTCTTCAGAGTCTCAAAGTTCATATGCCGATACCATGACATGAGATGTCATTTGGGATTGTGTTTTGCCTGCTTGCACCTACATGTACAGGTGGTGACTCCTTGTGGCAAAGTCTAAATTTGGTTTCTGGGCAATAGGTTGAGGATTCCTTCATATTCTTGTCAAATTTAGTTTGCAGATAATATGCCATGAGTTGTCTCTTGGGGTTGCATTTCAGTTACATAATTTTCATGCTACATGGTAAAGAAAATATATTACAGTAGCAATCAACATTCAGTCAGCCATTCGGAGTTGATCTCAAAACCTGGGAAGGTGGAAAGACCCCTCTGCTTCTTACACCTGTGAAGTAGCTGTTGCCATCCTCATGAATATCTTCTGAAACCGACAGCGCTTATAAATATTGCTGCCATTTTGGCGGGGGACCTAGCATCCTCTGGCTGCTTGTTTGTTTTAATTTATGATCTTTTATCGGCAATAATTTCAAGAAATAGTGTCATTTCCGGTTGTGATCTCCAGGCAGAGGTCGCAGCATTTTTTACAGCCCACCAGCAACTGGTTATTTCATTGGTCGAATCCAGCGTGCAATCGGGAGTTTCGGTTGACAGCTTTTCACGTTGTCACGTCTTTCGGCTATCTTCGGTATGAAAAGGTCTATAGTTGAAAATTTTAATTCCCAAATTTGAGCTGGTGCACCAAAAATTTACAAAATTGACAGAAGAATTAAATTTTTTGATACTCTCCTTATTCTGTCTCCGGTTTTCGTCAGATCACCGAAGTTGAGCTCGGTCAATACTTGGATGGGTGACCTGGTGCTGTAAAAATTATGTTGAAAATGACGTTAAATCCTACTCACTCACACTCTATCTCCAAAGCTAAGCCTCACCCGACCCCTACTTTAAGATATTCTAAGAACTTACATCATGCTACACTTATTCAACCCATCCACTACCCTCGGCTCATGTCCCCACCGCCAAGGCGCACCCTCTATCTCTGAAACTAAGCTTCGCCCGACCCCATACTCTCGTTTTTTTCTGGGAGCTTACACCATACTACACTTATTCAACCTATACACTACCCACGGAGCATGTCCCCACCCTGGGACACCACGAAGCATGTCCCCACCCTGGGACACTACATGTAAGCCCCACCCTCTATCTCCTAAACTAAGTCTATTTGGGAAGTTGGCGGTTCAGCAAATATCCGGTCATACTGAACTTCATGCAGGACACGGACGTTTTATTGTTGTGGATTCAGCAGACATCAGTAGAATAGGAAAAGCAGGGGAAGCCCTCATTAAACTTCTGGGTGATGATAAACTGAAGAACGTTCCATCTCCAGTATTAGCTAATAAACAGGTAAATTTAATACAATGTGTGACTGCTTCTAAGAATTTAAGATGAACTGAAAGGTTTTTTTCTTTATTCTAATATGTGCAAATGTCACTGTGACCTTCTGATAGCCTGTCACATCCCTCTGTAGCTTAAGTAATGTTAAAGGGGAACTCGCATGAGTGGTGTTAAAGGGGAACTCAAATGCTCAGAGTACATTTTAGGAGAAAAAAGTACTATTTTTTGCAAAAGAGTTTTTGTGATGTTACCGAATTAGATCCAAGTTAAAGCTGTTTACCAAGACATGTACCTTGATCCACAACTTTAGTCTTTTTGAAAGATATTATCTGGCTAATTAATCTGTAGCATTGTGTAGAGCAATGTAGTTTGCTTGTTTGGAAGTTTTGCACCCTATTCATATAGTTACATGTACATGTACTATAGCAACACTTTGTTTGGAAATCTATGCACATATTCAGTAATAAAATCATTCAGCAAGTTTGACTGTAGCCTCTAAGATCAGAGTTGAGTACTATATGTCACAGATCATCTGACTAAGCTTCATGCAGTTGAACGATTTTAGACTCATGCCAACAAACTTGAACAAAATACAATTATTGTAATCTGAATTAGATTTATTTTTCACTATAATTCAACAATTTGATAATTTCAACGGAGAAGAGTGTACCCATTCATAAGGTCGCGAGGTACAGCGTATCACATTGAGCACACCGGTTCTCGTCAGATCACCGAAGTTAAGCAACGTTGAGCTCAGTCAATACTTGGATGGGTGACCAGGTGCTGTACTGGCTGGGCGGATCATTAACCAGGATAATAGGAACTGTGAACACACTCATGTTATGGCACATGTGGGTATCGTCGTGATATGACTTAAAAAATGCTAAAAATGACGTTGAATTCTACTCACTCACTCATCCAGCCCCATATCCTCATATATTCTGGAAGGTAACACATCATGCTACACTTATTCAATCCATCCACTATATTATCGTGAGCATGTTCCCATCCTCATGGCACAAAGCTCCAACCACTGTCTCCTAAATTTAGCCTTGCCTGACCCCATACCCTCAAATATTCAAGGAGCTTGCATCATGCTACACGTATTCAACCGATCCACTACCCTCAGGAGCATGTCCTCACCCCCGGGGCACCAAGCCCCAGCATCTATCTCCTAAACTAAGCCTCTCTAACCCCATTCCCTCATGGTACACTTACTCAAGCCATCTACTCTCCTCTAGCATGTCCCCATCCTGGGGCACCAAGTCCAACCCTATATCTCCTAAACTAAGACTTGCCCAAACCATATCCTCATATATTTTAGAAGTTTACATCATTCTACATTTAGATGTAAGTCATCCACTACCGTAACCCTTGAGAGCATTTCCCCACCCCCAGGGCATCAAGCCCAGCCCTATCTCCTAAACTAAGCCTCGTCTGACATCATACAAATTTGTTAAAACCACTGTTAAAGGTGAACTGCAAAGCTTTTAATTTTATCTAAAATGTTGCTTATATACCTCTTGTCTTATGTGACATAACTTTTATACGTTTTTGGGGCAAATATATTTTGCAAAATTGTACTAATAACAATATTTAAGTTATCCTGTTATAAATCCGTCTTGAAAACTTGCATCGCTTGTCTCTCTTGGTTTGTAGAACGTTATGACGTTATAGTGGTCTCCTTCATTCAAGTTTTATTTAAATGTGACGTCATGCTACGTCGGATGAATGAACGGGGGCCACTATAACGTCATGACGTTCCAAAAACAACGGGAGGCAAGCGATGACATTCTGGTTCTCGTTTTCTGGTGGTATAAGTTTTGACTTCTCATATACCCAAAATAAAACAATAACCCACAAAACTATTATCACACATATTTGTAACAACTATAGAAGTTCTTGTTTTATGACATTTTAACAGAACATTGGAAAGCTTTTCAGTACACCTTTAATGAAACTAATGGTGCTAAATATCAATTCATATTCATAGAGCTTCCATTGGTTTTGGTAGCCCTGCACCTTGGCCTATTTCCCTATGCCTTGACAGGCTCGGCTTGCCCAAACTCAAAGTCTAAATCAGGCCCTAGCTTCTCAGACAGCTTGTCAAGAGACGACTTACTGGAGTACGGGTTTTGGAAAACTTTTGGGTGTGAAAAGGAATAGGACCCAAATATCATGACTGAAATATTGTTGAAAGCGACATTAAATCATATTCACTAACTCAGTCCTTTGTTGAATATCAATTAGATGTTTGTTACTCATTTATTTTTAGGATCACCCAGCAGCAGATGTCCAAGTTGTTCAAACAGTGACACTGGAATGTTGGACAGAATTACCAGATTGCAGACACCTAACCTTCTTGAACTTCTTGTGGCTGCTTGTTGAATACTCCGACCAATCTGAAAGGAAATGGCCAATAACAATGTTAACCAAAAAGGCACGACTTGCTGACATAAAGGTGCATAATTTATGATTTCCTGTTTACTGTGCATCATCTTGTTGAATGTTCATGTTCAGGAATTGTTTACACTTCCATCCATTTCAGCAATATCTGAGTGCGCATTTTCTTTCGTTACAGACAATAGATGTAGTGGGACATGTGGGATGGAAATCCATAGATTGCGTTGTACTGGTTAGTTTTGTGCCAATTACTGAAAGAACAAATATCAGCTGAACACACATTAAAGCTAGGTTCTATCAAATACCCCAGCACACTTTGCTTGAAAACGTACAGAGAAGCTATGTAAAGAATTTGATATTTTATTCTATGAAAAATGACATCAAATTAGATTTTTGAACACAATGAAACAGATTGTGAAATATGGAATTTCTTAGCTACCATACTTTCATCAATTTTATTATAGTAACTTTTCTTTATTTTTTATATAAAGAGGATTTCATAAGCTTTCACACCGTACCTTATTATTGGTTCATATATGATGTACAGTACGGTACATGGTATATTAGAGACTGACAGATGGACATGAGGGAATTGTTTTTGGTTCTGAATGCTGCCTATTAATTCAAACATCCTATCCAACAACCTATAGGGTCAAGCATTGTCAGTTATCTTCTATGTGAAATTATACTTGACTATATTTCCAGTAGGCGTCAGATCCGATCTTCGATATTCAGCTATATGATTTAGTGGCGTGGATAAGTAAATGCACTAGACTTGTACTCCATGAAACCCAAGTTTGATTGGTATGTTTTAGTTTGGAGACAGTTAGCCAGTCTCATTGTCATAACTGTCCTGAAGATTTGACGAGTCAGTTATTATGTACCTATTTGTTAGGGCAGTATAAAAGAGAATGTCTGACGGTTCCCAAGTTACAGTTATAAGATCCACTGTCCTATTACCACCGGTAGAGTTCACAATGTTGTAAGCTGGAATGAAATGCATATAGTAAAAACTATATTCAGCAATGCTTGTTCTGTTGTCATCCATCTGAGCCTTCGAGAAATCTCGGAGTCGAGCCTCTGGAATCTATATCTGGAACGGGTTTTGTAGACGTCATCTCCCGAGTCAACAGACGACCTTGCGTTATAATATCTAAGATCACGCACAAGCCCCCGTCGTCTTGAGGACCGAAAATTCTACAAGATGTGCTACTATAAAACATACTGAAGCGGTAACCTCTGACCTCCTACTGTGACGTGCATTGCACTACAATTGGGAATGACATCATCATGACGTCAACAATGGCATTACAATTAAGCTTTGTGACGTTGTTTGCGTTACAGTGGGAATGTTGCCTCATACATTCATTTTGATTGTTCACTACAAACGATCGTAATCAGACTCCGACGTAATGGGTCAGCAGGTAATGACCTTTGCCGTTTTGAAATAGATATGGTAATGGAGGGTTTAATTCAAAATGTTGTTTAAACCCGCGACCATTCCTAGAAACAGTAAACTGCTGTTAAATGTCAAATATGACCTACAGTACCTACAGTAATTTAGCATCAAAGAATTATGGGGTGTGGGGAGAATTTGGTAGAACCTTTAATGTAGAATTGTTCTCATGTTGAACTTTCCTTTCTGCTTTCAGAATATTGTCTCTGTGGTAGGATAGACACCCTAATCCATTAGAAATGGCTGAGAAGGACTCGAAATGCGAGTCCGCAGAGTTGAGCAATTTGGGGTCAAGCAAAGAGAAAACTGAGACGAGTAACCATTGTTCCCCCGAGGCCTTCGTTGATTCAGGTCGGTCTGGCGATGCTGTGATGAGTGACAAATCCAGTGAGGCAAGCACAGACAAATCTACGGAGAAATGTGAAGAGACAGAATCACCGATGAAGCATACTGGTGCCAAGCCACCACCTTTGCCTATGCCAACACAATCCTCTCCAAAACCCAACACACTTTCATGTTCTGCCAGGAATGGGACTGGTACAGATTCAAATGGCAATAATGCTACTGATGGCGAGAATCTCAAACCAGACGAAGTGTTCGTTCTTGGAGCGATGAAAAAGGACGACAGTGGCATAGATATAGAGAAATCACCCACTAGTGTGAAGGACAATTCTGGCTTATCAGATGGGGAAGGGGATGGCAGTGTGAGCGAGTCATTTTTTACTGATAGCGCTGCGTGCTCCAGAACGAATTCTGTCAGTGACTCGAAACTTGACGATAAACTGAAAAGTGCCATGGATGGAGCACAGGCCATGGGTGAAAGTAGTGACACTGGTGGTGATGCATTCAGTATTGAACTAGAGAATATCAGCTCGGACATACAAGATCAGACTATTAATGAGAAGAGTAACGACAGCTCCGACGCCGGTATGCACTCGTCGGAAAGCGGTCCGACGAGAGGCCGCCGCCGACAGCGTAGCAGCTCCACCAGCAGTGATCTCGATAGGACAGATGATGAAAGCAAAAGTAAGAAATCCACTACCTCGGATACTGAAGAAGAGGAGTTCTATGCACAGGAGGACCCAGGAGAACTGCCCAAACATGGGTGGCGTGCAATGCCAGAACTTACGCATCGAGAAATTGGAAGGACAAATAAAATGTCCTCACTCCTGTTCCAGGAGAGAGTCACTGGATGCCTGAGGATGGTACAAAGATTGGAGCTTATGGGTAAACTGGACTATCATGAGGGATGTGTTAACACTTTGTCCTTCAACAGAATAGGTGATTATCTCCCCTAGTGTTATTCCACGTCTTGATAGCAGACTTGACCATGTAAGGCGTATAATATTACAGAGTGTAGTCTGGATATAATTTAGACCAAATTTGACCATGTTCATTCCGTCTACAGGGGTTTTTCTAGCCGATTTCTCATCGTGGTAATCCCGATGAGAAATTTTGAAAATTGAGTTTTAGAGGATTTTTGTAAATTGAGTTTTCCCTCGACAAATTCAGTTTCTTTTAATTTTCGATATTGGGTGCGAAATTTTTTTGAGTTTTACTGATATTTCCTCGCCCATATCATTGTGTATTTGTATCTAAATAAACTTATTTTAATCCTTGAATCTTGTCCGAGTTCGCGATCCGACGTCTGTTTTCGTTGGACAGGCAGTTCATTATCATCCAATGAAATATAGCGTTAAGAAGATTGCCAAATACCATCTTCGCAATATTGCTGACATCATCAGTAAATGCGCTGCAAGATTCACTCTGACAGGATCGTTTGCCAGGCAGAAATTGTTGCTTCAAACGATGTTGATCTGATATTTTACAGCTAGCTACCACTCGAAACAGAATAAAACTTGTGCACTATAGACATTAATGTACAAAATATAAGAATGCTTTGACTGCAATGACTAATGAACTGCAAAACCGTGGGCAAAGAAATTAGACACGGAAATTGAGTGGCCCGGGCTTTGCAACAACAACAACGAAATGTATCTGACGATCTCCTCTCAATGAAAAATTACCATTTTCAAGGTCATAAAATCAACAATCTTGGGTGATTGATTCTCTTTTAAGTATAACTGAAAGGCATAGTACCACTTGATTGGATTTTCAAACAGAATACTTGATAAACATCGTATTGTTTTTTCTTCTTCTAGGCAATTTCGATGGTTTTTTACTCAGCCAAAAACTACATCTTGTATACAGAAATTCGACAAAGTTAATCATGCAGTCATATTTATTTCATGTTAGCTAACAATTATAAACAACTATTCCTGGAAAAAAACAGCTACCTTTTGTAGTACTGAGTACGAAGCCAGATACTATCTTTGTCAGGGCAACACATTCCAAATGTTAGATACTAAGTTATTGATGCCTGCCAAAGAGTCGGTCACCAGTGAAAAAATTATTCGCAGGCTTGAAATGAAGGCGGACGTGTATAATGGATGTGTAATTTTCAACTGTGGGTTTGAAATTTGTTTTCAGTTATCCCTATGAAAATGTTTGCATAAATGAGTTTCTGAGCCGAAACTATGAAAACCATGGAAATATTGACTTTTTTCGATTATTGGCGCCGAAAAATTGAGTTTTGTGAAATTCTCAAATTGAGTAGATGAAAGATTTTGGGCTAGAATAACCCCTGGTCTATCATGTCTGCATGCTAAATTTGATCTTCATTCGGCATACTAAATATATATGTTTTACTTTTTGAAACGAGTCCAAACTTTCAAATAGAATTCTACATGTACCGCTATGTTAAAGAGTAAGTAAGCAGGGTAAAACACAATAATAACTATTGATTTGATATGATATTTTTATATTTGTTTAATCAGCTTGTCTCACAGCATGTGAACTCATGACCTGAATCTTTGCGCGTATACGAATCTGCCAATTTTCAAATAAAATGCAGCCCCTCGCATCAATGTACTCTTCCAAGAAGACGATAAATACTTTTTCTAGGAGACCTCAGGCATGTTTTTCCAAAAATGTGTCCAACTTCAAGTTTTGCCCAACTCGGCCTTCACAATTAGCCATGATATTCGGCAGTTGTCCAGGTAAATGTTGTGGCATAATCAGTTCACCTTCACAATTTTTACCATGGTGTTAAATGGGAGTTTATTCTGATGCCATGTGATTTTTAACTCAGGCGAGTTTTCCTGATTTTGTGGGAGCTGCCAATTGAAGGTTATTAACAGTCTGTATGTCAGTGAGTTACAGTGACTGTATATGTAGATGCGTCACTGCAGACCTGTGTTGTTATATATGATGAGTAGTCAACCCCATTCTCTTGGATGTTTTCCATTACCGGTTTAAGAAGACCCATTGTGGGTTACCGGTACCATACATATCCGCGTTAACATGTATTTAACCCAGAAGCACAAGTTATAGGTTACCAAAAGTTACCCATAATTGTCTGATCATGGTAACTTACAACAGGTTTCCCAAGAAAATATTATAACCCAGGCCTGCACTGTGAACTTCACGAACGCATACAAGTGATTTAAGTGATTTGTCATGTTTGTAGGTTGGTTGTATAGAATGATTGTATTTTTGAGGTACCCTACTGGCTAGTGGCTCGGATGATCTTAATATAGTCTTATGGAATTGGGTGAGGAGTAAACCTGTGCTTATCTTCGACAGTGGTCACCGTGCTAATGTATTCCAGGTAAGCCTGTTCTTATCTTTGTCAGTGTTCACCATGCTAATGGTTCCAGGTTAGCCTGCTACAAAATTTTGCAAAGCCAAAGCTCAAAAGGTGTCCTCTGTGAAATTTATGAGAAATTCAAGTGTTTTGTCCGAAAGTTTGAACGATTGTGATCAATTGAGATAGATCAGTTATATAATGACATGTATAATGTATTGGATCATACCCTGCATGTTTCTTTACTGATCATTAGGATACTCTGACAAGGTTAATTGTCTTTTATTTGGAACAAAAATACTGGTTAATATAATTATGATTCCCTGATTCATAAATCATGCACAAATATATAGAGCCCATGATGAAAGTCTTATGCAACTTGTACTGGATTCCCTGACAGGCCAAGTTCATGCCTTATAGCGGAGACTGTCACGTGATAAGCTGTGCCAGAGATGGACAGGTCAGGCTCGCAGAGCTCTCCCTGACGGGCATCTGTAAAGGTACAAAGAAATTGGCACAGCACAAAGGAGCAGCTCATAAGGTAACATGTTACCCAATGTTTATGCTTTCTCTAGCAGCCCTTATGCTGGGCATGCTCAGTAAAGAAAAATTCCCTACGAAGTAGGCTTTCATTTGCAAATTGTCCGGTAATGAGTGAGCCAGTCCATCCGAATCCTTTCGTCGGCAAAATAAGGAGAACTGTTGACATTAGAACCTTGATGTTTGGCATGAACCTGCATTAGGGGACTGTTACCAGCAAGTTCTGAGTTGGCCTACTTTTGATGAAAATTTGACCTACTTAGGTGACCAATAACATTACGCTTGGGCCCCCAAGTCCTCTAGGTGACCTGTAACAGTACGCTTGGGCCCCCAAGTCATCTTCCACACCCTACTTTGTAGGTCCTGTGACGTTAGTCACACTACTCATGTATAAAAATTCAGCCTGTTCTTTTTGGACAGAATGGCAATATTATCATTATACAATAACAGTCTTTTGATGAGGTCAATATGTGGTTTTGTGGACTTGAGTAAACAAAATTATTTGCCATGTCCACAAAATGACATATTGACCGATATCAAAAGACTATAATTTTTTTATATTATGACCCAGACGTCTCCTAACCTTTTGGGTAAGCTGGTGAAACTAGTTAAAATATAACATATGGTAGGCATTTTGCTTTGCTCTCTATGATCTCGAGACCGCTTCAGCTCCAGTGTAAGCCGAGCCTGGACCCGCTTTGGAGTCAATAGGGTAAATTAGCGACAGTAAATGGTCCAATGGGGAAAGACTAACACACTGTCTAATAAATATTCTTACTGCAAATTCTTATGGTACCGGTAATATAGGTTTTTCAGTATATATCTCAATAGCCTGGCTTTGTGCAGGGAGACATGACCCACTGTGAGTTTCGCCTTCACCTTTCTGGGTAGTTGATTTTCATTTCTGCCTATGCTACAATGTGGAGGCATGTGTTTTAATCAGTCATAACTCCTATGCATCACATTTTTCTACTATTTGAAGAGAGGACCATTATTCTTATCTTATTTATCTATTCACAAGAACTGAATATTTGGGCCACTTTAAGTTGAAAATATGTCAGATATCCCAATCAGAGATATTACTCCACTTTCAGTTGTTAAAGCACAGGAAGAAATGAAACTAAAACTACCCAAAAATTTACAGGTTCAGCTCTCATAGATGATGCCTCACTGTGCATAGCCAAGTTATTTTCTGAGACTTGTATCAGAAAACCTGGATAACCAGCAGCCATCTTTCCTCCCACCTCTGCGCTTTAAAATATAGATTTGTACCATAAGTGAAATATCTCATAGATGGATTAATGAATATTTTGCCTGTTTGTTGATTGGTTCATAGCTTGCCTTGGAGTATGACTCGCCTCACACGTTCCTTTCATGTGGTGAAGATGCTGTAATGTTTGAGGTGGACCTCAGGACAGACAAGCCTAACAAGTAGGTCCAGACCTGTTAGTCATCACAAGATGCAGAATTCTGAGGGTGTTTATTGAAATAGCTTATGTGAATCAATCATAGTAGGTTGTTACAACACAACCATGAAGTGACAGGGTAATTTGGGGGATGAAAGTGCTCAAAATAATGTCCCATTACAAAATTTCCAACAATTCATAACAACACATGGGGACTCTCTACTTTCATATTAAGCATTGATGCTAGTTGGATGTACAGTGCTGTTTTCAAGTAGAAGGTGCATGTATTGTAAATATATACCTCAAACATGTCAAAAGGACACACAAATTCAGCTACTTTTCACTATGTCAGTACATATTTGGATATTTTGTTATCGGAAATAATACCTTAGTATAATAAAATAGGTATAATAGAAAAGCATGTCATTTGTCTATTCATGAGAACTCTGTGTTTGTATTTCAGGCTGGGCACAACAAAGGAAAATGATCGCAAGGTTGCACTCTACTCCATCCACTCTAACCCATCGAACTCCTTTGAATATTGTGTTGGAGGTCGTGATCATTTCATCAGGTATGTATATATCTTTGTGATAAGTATGTATGAAACAATGTATTTATGGCGGTATGTGGCTCAATCACGCGAGAACTGCTGGATGAATGGGTGTTGTACATTTGAACATGTGGAAACTGTGTGTCTCTCGCAATGTCATAAATTTCTTATTAAATCTCAGTGATGATTTGCTTTGAAGAATTAATCAAATATCCTTGTGATGCCTTTCTGGATGCTCTTCTCTCTGATTTCCCTCTTCAGCCAAGCTTTTAAGAATATATGCTTACATTTTCCAGGGTGTACGACAAGAGAAAAATTGATGAGGTAGGTTAACAGTGAAATAATTTATTTAATTTATTCTAGTAATCTGGCAAACATATAGCAAAACAAATTTTTGCTCAATTTAATGAAAGCAATCCCTTCAAACAAATAAGGGAGGGTTAGTCCGGGAGCCAAACCCCAGTTGAGCCTTGACGTGGAAATGGAGTCCACCTAACGTTTTTTGATGGATTATATATCTCCTGTGTGTGCAGATTCAGAATCCGGATGATGCCAGCCTGGCATCCTTGGGGAAATCAAAATATCCAAGATGGCCGCCAGCATATTCAACATGACCGCTGTATATTGCTTAGATTGACCGCTATATGGAATTGAACTATATATTTTTGGTCTACGAGTCCTCAAGAATTGGTGTATAGATTGATTAGTACTTCATACCACTTATAATACTACCTCCAGCTTATCTCAACAGTAGTGGGGTGGAACTGACGTCATTCTGCGCACGCGCAGTAGAAAAAGGGTATTTTAATGGACGTTTTGGAGTCGAGACGGACCCATAATGGGCGTACTGGGATGTGGGAGGTGTCATCGTGAAGCTCTAGTGGAGGAGCGTCCGACTGGGCTAATGTGTCGTGCGTCTTCAACATTCTGCGCATGCGCAGACAGGGAATGCTGGGAAAATGGGAACTGCGATGGACGTTTTTGGGTCGAGGTGGACCAATAGTGGTCCGATTGGGACGTATGAGGTATCAGTTTGAAGCATTCGTGGGGAAGCATTCAACTGGATGGGTTGTAAGGTGGAACTAACATCATTTTGCTCATGCGCAGAAAAAAGGTTATTTGAATAGACGTTTTGGGGTCGCGACAGAGCCATAGTGGACCGATTGGGTCATAAGAGGTGTCATCGTGATGCTCGCTGACGCTGTTACAGCTCACCAATCCCCAGTGTACGAGTTGTCGCAGCGCCACAGCTCACCAATTACTAATATGCGAGTTATCAGAGCATTTCCATCATAGCTCTCTAGATTTGTATCTAATACCGCTTATGCCGGTGCTGGGGGTCGTGTGGTCATGATCATCCAAGTTACCACATGAACAGATACGATAAAAGCGTACCTCAGATGCAACACATATCACGAATCGTTAGATTCTTGGTATGTGCTTTAGAATAGGTTAACTAGAAGACTATACTGTGAAGCCATGTGACTGTCAGTTTGTCGGCACCTCTTCCCACTTCCCTTATATGTCTGGCCGTACTATAGAAAGCAGGCATTTTTGGGTTCGTGGGGGGTCTGTTGAGTGATTGTGGGATCGTCCGTGGCCCTAATAGGCCGTGTAGGCTGTCAGCTTGAAGCTCTCGTGATGTAGACAACGAATGTAGTCTGTTCACGAGGGATGTTCACGTGATCTGTGACGTCATTGATGATCTGTGACGTCAGTGAGAGTGGTAGCGAAAGCGTCCATTCTGGGGGGTGTGAAGTTAGGTGTTTGGGGTGGAGAAGGACCATCCGTGTCCAAATGGGCAGTGACGCGTGCCCAACGCCCTGTGGTGGTGGTAGTGTCTGTACATATAGGGATTAACACGTGTCCCTCATCAGTCCGTGATGACGAATGGTATTGTTTTTGGTGGAAGCCATGGCGGAGCGTCCATTGTGAATGCGTGTGTGTGTGTGTGTGTGCGTGCGTGCGTGTGTGTGTACTGTGTGTGAACATTGAACTTAGTTACCCGTCTCTCTTTTGGAAGACACGAAGGCTCTGAAAAGAGCCGTTCTTTTCTGTCGCTGTAAGACAGAACTGTCATTGCCACAGCATCAGGATCAATAGGGCAAACTACAACACATATAAGGGAAGTGGGAAGAGGTGCCCACATACTGACTGCGTCACATGACTTCACAGAATAGTCTTCTGGTCAACCTATTCTAAAGCACATACCAAGAATCTAACGATTCGTGATAGGTGTTGTATCTCAGGTACGCTTTTATTGTACCTGTTCATGTGGCAACTTGGATGATATGACCACACGCCCCCTAGCACCGGCATAAGCGGTATTAGATACAAATCTAGAGAGCTATGATGGAAATGCTCTGACAACTCGTATACTGGTAATTGGTGAGCTGATTCGCTGTGACAACTCGTACATTGGAGATTGGTGAGCTGTATCGTCGTCAGATGTAAATGACGGCATTTAACACAAAAGACTAGTCTGTAAGGCCCGATGTCGACCCAGCATCAACTTCCCACAAATGCCAACATATATCAAAGACCAAAAGGTCTGTACAGGGGGCGGGCCTCGGGGACGAAACGTCCACCAGCAGAATCTCGCCATATACTGGAAAAACCATTGTGAGGCCAACGAGCCATCGCTGGTTCCAGTGTGAGCGCTCGTGGTCCATAGCCCGGGCATCAAGAATGGCTGTCATAGTCCAGTAGTGGAGGGTGATAGCACACCTCTCCATCGAGTCGACCCTGTCGAGGACCGCTTCTGTGAACACTTGCAGGATCTGGCATCGCCCCTCGTTGTCATCGCCATCTCCAAACATGGACTGAACCACTGCTCTGTAACCCGTGAGTGAATTAACCACGATGCGAGTCGCATAGGAATGGCTCTCCGTCATGGCTCTGCAACAGTAGAAATGGGGGTGTGGGGTCCAGAGGGCCGTGCTTTATAGACGAGGTCACACATGCGCAGGTCGGAAATTGTGGGAAAAGGGCTCTTGGGCGAACTTAACGCTCTAGCATAACGTATTGACGCCATGGTGTAGACAGATGAGAGAACAACAACAACAAGGATGACAGGTCAATCATTTTATCCCCACCAGCACATCATAGCCGCGTTGGGTATGTTTACAATTCTCGTAAGCTCTTGCCCAATCAGAAGCCGTCGTTTGAGAAAGTTCAATCTTCGGTCAGGGTCGCTCTTGGCCTAAGCGTCGTCGAGCAGTCCAGGATACCGTTGAGGTAGCATGTTCTGAAACAGTTATTTGCGCATTCTGCTTATTTTCCAGGGCCTTGGTGGGCGGTAACCCCATATCCTCTTCCAAGTGACGCTTTATGCTAGAGCGTTAAGTTCACCCAAGAGCTTGGTCTTCATGATGGACCTGTGTGTGTGGTCACCTTTCATTTCAAGCGGCAGCAGGCTATACCGTTCATAGATGGCCATGGCTGTTTTCCTGTTAGGGCGCAATTGGATGTACGCATGAATGGGTTGAGAGCTTGGAGCTTTCGGAGCTGTCGGAACGCGGAGCTCTTGTGTTAAGTTGGGCGTTGGGCACGTCTCAATCTCGGAGCTCTCGGAGCTCGGAGCTTTTGGAGTCTGAGCTCGGAGCTCTTGGAGCTCGAAGCTCTTGGAGTCTTGGAGCTCGAAAGTGACGTCAACGTACGCATGCGCACACACTTGTGGTGCACCCGCACCCTGGTGTACCCTATGCTCTACGGACATTGGGAAATATCTCGTATATATCAGCATTTTGAAAGCCATGGGTGATTGAGGTAACCAATATATTTAACGCTTTATATTTTAAAGAGACGGGCATATTTTAAAGGGTCAACGGCAGCCATCTTGGATAGTTTTTCCTGTTATTCTTGTTTGTTTTCGCCAAATTGTTGTGTGACGTATGTACCGATTGAATTTATCCCAAATTTATAGTCAAATATATCACAATCAGTGATCTAGATCATCCATGCGACAACTCAGCATGACATAATAACCAGGAAATGCCTCATGGCGGCCATCTTGGATATTTCGATTTCCCCAAGGATGCCAAGGTGGCATCATCCGGTTTCGTGATCAGCGCATCGAAAAGATATAGAAACCATCAAAAAACATTAGGTGGACTGTATTTCCAGGTTTTTCGACCTGCTCCCGGACTAGGTCTAAAGATCTGCAGCAAAACTTCTCAGTATTGTCCCCCAGAAATTTACGGCATAAGAAATATCAGTGCATTGTTTTAGGGCTCATAATACTGTAACGAATTTTGCGTGTGTGTGATTGGTGGATTTATCTAGATTCCATTTATCGCTGCCACCAATGACGTAAGGTGTCACGACCATCGTCCAAAGTAACATCTATGCCTGCCCTCCAATAGGCATACTGAAACTAGCCCTCTCATAGGCTTAAAACAGCACTAGCCCTCTGATAGGCTTAACCCTAGCCCTCTCATAGGCTTAAAACAACACTAGCCCTCTCATAGGCCTACTGAAATCAGTCATCTCAAGTTCATCTGGGTAACGTCTATCACCAGTCATCCCCCGAAGGCATTCGTTACATGAGTTAGCCTCTTTTCACCAGATACTCGTGGTATATCGAGCTGGTAAGGAGGTCTTCTATCATCTCAGATGACCCGCCAGAGGTTATATGAGTGGAGCATCATGGGAAGTGTTTCATGCATACTAATCCCAGGTATACAATAAGTATCCTGGTATGTTTCACGGTACCTCTTAGGTAGTTTCCACATTTCGATAGATAATCAAATACATACGTAGATAACCTTAAGGATACTTCGAATACCAAATTTCCATAGATGTGACTATGTTTTCATGGTATCCCTAAGGATATCTTGGCTTAGACAAGAAGGAATGAGACAACACAGATATTTCAAGTTCAACAAATAACAAAACTGTATTCTGTATAAAGGAAACTGTTTCAGGATATATATACAAGGATATCTGATCAATTTTAAGGATATATCAGGATATCATAAGGACACATAAGGATATATCAGGATACATCAGGATACATCAGGATATCATGAGGATATTATCAGGATACATCAGGATATACCAGGATATCATTAGGATATATAGCCTTGGCTCACAGGATATACACGGGATACTTTATCTTTATGTTTAACTTCAGGATATATATCAGGATATCAGGACATACCAGGATATCATCAGGATATACCAGGATATCATCAGGATATACCAGGATATCATCAGGATATATATCCTTGGCTCATAGGATATATCTATCCAATTCACACAATATGCATTTATCTTTAGTTTGAGGACATAACAGGATATCAGAAGGATATCCGACACACAGTCGCAGGGTATAAACTATAACAGCCGATCCCTATAATCATGGCTGGTATCCTAATTATTATATACGCGACGGATATATGGAGGATATCCTAAGGACATGCGAAATATGTATTCAGGATATACAACAGTCGGTAAATCACGATATCACCGGTATGAATGGCCGAATAGAATATCAAGGATATGTCGCCGTATATCCTTAATCGAGGCTAATAAACCACCCGTAGCTCCCAGTAGGAAATATATTCCTCACCACGGTGTCTTCTGTGTAGGATATTGATCTGCTAGTGATAATTCTATTTTCCCCCTTCTAAAGGATATATGTGCTGCCCCAAGTCACCAGTGATATATGTATCCAGGTCCGGAGGATATATATCCTATTCCCCATGGAAAGGAAAGGTCATGTGCCACCCGGTACACCTACGAGGCAATTGCACCTCCCCGCAGTGTCTTCTATGGTGCTGGTTCCATATCAAAGGGTCCACTCCGAGTGTCCTTCTCATTAGTTGCAGGATACATATATTTTGGACACACATCACTAGCATCCTACAGAGCACACATACCCCAGGAAACACCAGTGTCAATGGCAATAAAGGTCTGGCTATACCTATGCAGCTATATAGGATATCTGTAGGATATATATCCTATTCCCCATGGAAAGGAAAGGTCCTGTGCCACCCGGTACACCTACGAGGGAATTTCACCTCCCCGCAGTGTCTTCTATGGTGCTGGTTCCATATCAAAGGGTTCACTCCGAGTGTCCTTCTCATTAGTTGTAGGATACATATATTTACTGCCAATGACACCGGTATATCCTATATTATATTTCCCTCACATTTCTGCTATTTAAGGATATATGTAGATATCCTGCCGGATATATATCCTTCAGGATACATATCCTAGTACAGGATATATATCCTTCAGGGCATATCCTACAGGATACTATTTCACTAGTATCCTGAATGGATCATCTCGGTAAGGGTATATCCTAGGAAGGATATCATCTTTATTGGTCATCTAAAGTAGTCATCTCCCGCCAATGGTAAATAGGCGACCTACCTTGTACACAACAAGGGGCAAAATGCGAAGAACCTCTTCTATCTTCCCGTTTATATAGCCCGCCAAGGGTAAAATCACGTGTCTACAATACCTACACTGATTGGCTGAGCCACCGAAAGCTGTCTGCAGCCGATCAAGCCATGATTATAGTATCTGCAAAAACGTAATAAACTCATCAAATTTCCCCGAAACACTACTAAATTTCTACTGAAATGTTCACCTAGATACCCATAGAAATTAATTCTGAAGTTTTTATACGGGTTACTGTCCAAATTTAAAGTCCAAATTACGTCGGAGCGTCTAGAATGTAGCTTCGCAACATGGTCTCGTCAGGAGACAAGCATGATAAAAATTCACGGAATAAATGCATCTACCAGGCAATCGGGGAATTACCACAAGCTAACAAGCATTTACTAGGTAAGATGACATTTAGTTTAATCAGATACCATACTATTTTAAACAATTTAGCCATTGAAAACACTAAATCTGGTCAAAAATAGAGGCACATGGCAGTGTTGAAAACTGGCCCCGCGATAACGCATTACATGCTGGTACAAAACAGACATGTGACACGGACTATAATAAACCTGTAAAACTTATGTACAACATTCAAATAAACATTTAGCAATCAGACAATTTCCCCACACTATCCCCTCCCAGCTTTTGTGCGTCCCCGCACAAACTACAGAATATCACTTCTGACACCATATACATACCTGAACAAGAAATGATAGCTTAATGGTATCAACAATAACATTTCTCATATAACAAGGTCATATCACAGCTGAAATAAACATGAAATCTGATCAAGTAAAGTCATTAACTTTGCTGCAAATAAAGTCATAACTGGAATGAGGTAAATCATAGTGTCACAGAGTTCAATAAAGAGCACCAATCCAAAAAGGATCATTTAACCAAGTAGCATAGTCATCAACACAGAAATATCACAGAAACTGTCAGTTCCACAACATACACTGGTCCTGATAAGGACCCCAGTAACAGCGTATCTTGTGCAGCAAGAGTTCGAAGGATAACGTAACAAATGATATATAGTTGATCCGAAGGAACACAAAGGTAATCCACTCTGGGTCGTACACAGAGTACCGGTAAAGTAAATCCAAATGAAGACGTCTTTGGTAAATCCAACATTCAGGAAACACATCAACACTGCCGAAATGACATTCAGACACAGTTAAATCACACATTAAATGCAGATGAAGGCATCTCAGGTAAATCCATGGGGGAACAATGATACAAATAATACCAACTAGAACAATCAAATTTGTGTCTTTGTCCGAAAGAAGAAGGTTCATTATATTTTCCAATGGTAGTCCATATGATTCCCGGTACCATGGCAGACATCGCAGTTGAGATCTGTGCAAAGCCAGATGCCCTGCCTTGACTGAGTTCCCTCCTCAGTAGTTCTCACCTGTACCGGAACCATCTGGTCAACATGACTTCCTACTGCAGATGAACTCAAAGTGCCTATCGGCTGGGCCACGATACAGTCCTCAGTTTGACTGGCAATGGGTCTTGTTGGTTTCCTGTAAACCTCTGTCTGTGTAGACAGGGATGAGCTTTTAACCAATTCGGTGTCAGTTTGGGTGTGGGTGGTGGTTGTCTTCACGATGCATGTTTCCTCTGTCTGTGTATGGTTTTCATAACGGGGCATTCGTCGGGTGTCCCTGGTGACGTCTTCATACACCGTTATCCCATTTGGGTATGTTATTGTCCGATGGACCCTCTCCATACAAGGGTATGGTGGTGGCTGAAATGCCCCTCTCACAGGCAAAGCAGCTGGGAGAGTAACAGCATCATCCCCCACGCCCAGGACAGTCGGTACACCTGATGGTAAGGGACCACTCATAAGCTCGGGCAGGGAATAGAGACGGACTGGGTCGGGGTTCTGTTCTGGATCATGAATAATTTCAGTGTGTTCCGCAGCAGAACTCGCATCCGAGATGAAACTGTAGGCAGGTGATTGAATACGACTGCCTTTCTTTTTACTGCTGGTCAGGTCGAGGGGAACATCAGCGACTTCTTTCATCTCTACTATCCTTGGTGGTGGCGTTGGATGTACGGGAGAGAGGGGTGGTGGAAGACTGCCTGACATGTTGCGGGTGGCCATCTGTACCTCACAGGGAATGGGGATGGTCGGAGGCAGGTCTACAGTCACCTCGGGATCTACCAGACGCAGCTCACTTCCTCTGGTGACTTGGGCCTTATCCTCCCTGCGTATCTTCCCATGGTAGCGCTTAATATGATCTTTTAGGTTATCCTTGCGGGAATACACCCGGTCACACTGATTGCAGGAATGTTTGGCTGCATTCTGAGTACATGAAGCTCGATGTCGGTAGTAGTTGGAGCGTTGTGTGTAGGTGGCATTACACGTCTCACATTTGAACAACATATTGGATCTGAAAATATACAAAAGAAACATGCGAGATAAGGCATTTGTTAAAGCCAGATCGCTACCTACAATTCCCTCTCTGTTAACTTCCCCAAAGAGCTGCCTCGATACCCAATTCAGCCATCGTACCGGTTTCTTCACGGTTCGCCCGGAGCGAGTGCGCTTATCTGCACATAGATCCTCGCTATTCTCGTCATCGCGAGCATGCGCATAGTCATCTCGGCCACGTTCCGCCAGACAGTGTTCGCATTTCATGTCGACCTGTACCGCTTTGTTGAGATTACCAGTCTCGATGTCCCACTTCACGAACTTCGTTCCCCGATAAAGCTTCAAACGATTGAAGTGGACTACCTTTGGCCTGGCTTTTGGACTTCTCTGAATTCGGTATACTGTATCATCCAAACTGCTGAGAACCAAGTATGGACCTTCCCAAAAACACGACAGCTTTGGAGATAAGCCAACCTTGCGTACCGGGTTATGCAACCACACTGCATCACCTGGAGTGAAAGGTCTACCGAATTTGCACCGATCATAATTTCTCTTCTGGATCACCTGTTTCGCCTTGGAATGACTCCTTGCCCTTTCGTAGGCAACTTCTAAGCGTTCCCTCAACACCTGAGGATACTCAGCAGTCTCATCTGTTTCGATATAGGGTGGTAATCCAGTCACTAGGTCTAATGGCAACTCTACTTCCCGACCTAACATCATCCGGTTTGGAGTGTAGCCAGTTGTCTCGTGTTCAGAGCTTCGGTAAGCCATCATCGCAAAGGGTAGTTGTTCATCCCAGTCAGTTTGGTTTTTGTTCACCATCATCGACAATCTCGTCTCCAATGTTCGGTTGAATCTCTCAACCATGCCGTCAGATTGAGGGTGAAGTGCTGTAGTTCTCGTCTTTTCCATCCCTAGCAGTTTGCACACTTCCGCAAACAACTTTGACTCATAATTTCTCCCCTGGTCTGAATGGATCTGCCTGGCTGTACCAAATCTACAAATGAATTCCTTAACAATCTTATTGGCTATTGTTGATGTCTCCTGGTCCGGTATCGCATACCCTTCTATCCACCTGGTGAAGTAGTCACTAACAAGTAGAATGTACCTATTCCCACTCTTGGATCTGGGAAGAGGCCCCAGGACATCTGTGGCTATCCTCTCCATAGGCAACCCAACAGTGTACTGTCGTAAGGGGGCCCTCAGTCGTTTGGCTGGTGGTTTCCTCTTCGCACACACATCACATTGTTGGCACCACCGTTCGACATCCTGTTTTGCACCAAACCAGTAAAACCTTTGATTCAGCTTCGCAAGAACTTTCTTCGCCGCAAAGTGCCCAGCTGTCTTGGCTGAGTGAAGTTCCAGAAATACATCCCTCTTGTAGGGCTCTGGAAGCAGAGTCTGCCACACTAGGCTGCCATCATCTTTCTCCCATCTCTGGCAGAGGACCCCATCTCTAAAATATAACCGATCCCATTGCTTCCAAAGAGATTTCACCGCTTCACTCTGTGGAGATACCTCTTCCCATGAAGGTCGCTGGTCACTTCTCTGTTTAGCACCCATAATCCAGGATAAGTGGGTATCCTTCGCCTGAGCCTCAATGAAATTGTTCGGGTTCCATTTATCTTCACTGGTAACTACAGATGCCACTGCAGTTTCATTCCTCTGTCTCATTGGTTCCGTCAG
>JAVTVY010009230.1:0-49043 GCA_036873755.1 Hanleya hanleyi | reverse complement strand
ACTCATGCCGGTCCAGAGATGTGAGGCTCGAACTCATGCTGGTCCAGAGGTGTGAGGCTCGAACTCATGCCGGTCCAGAGGTGTGAGGCTCGAACTCATGCCGGTCCAGAGGTGTGAGGCTCAAACTCATGCCGGTCCAGAGATGTGAGGCTCAAACTCATGCCGGTCCAGAGGTGTGAGGCTCGAACTCATGCCGGTCCAGAGGTGTGAGGCTCGAACTCATGCCGGTCCAGAGGTGTGAGGCTCAAACTCATGCCGGTCCAGAGATGTGAGGCTCAAACTCATGCCGGTCCAGAGGTGTGAGGCTCGAACTCATGCCGGTCCAGAGGTGTGAGGCTCGAACTCATGCCGGTCCAGAGGTGTGAGGCTCAAACTCATGCCGGTCCAGAGATGTGAGGCTCAAACTCATGCCGGTCCAGAGGTGTGAGGCTCGAACTCATGCCGGTCCAGAGGTGTGAGGCTCGAACTCATGCCGGTCCAGAGGTGTGAGGCTCAAACTCATGCCGGTCCAGAGATGTGAGGCTCAAACTCATGCCGGTCCAGAGGTGTGAGGCTCGAACTCATGCCGGTCCAGAGGTGTGAGGCTCGAACTCATGCCGGTCCAGAGGTGTGAGGCTCAAACTCATGCCGGTCCAGAGATGTGAGGCTCAAACTCATGCCGGTCCAGAGGTGTGAGGCTCGAACTCATGCCGGTCCAGAGGTGTGAGGCTCGAACTCATGCCGGTCCAGAGGTGTGAGGCTCAAACTCATGCCGGTCCAGAGATGTGAGGCTCAAACTCATGCCGGTCCAGAGGTGTGAGGCTCGAACTCATGCCGGTCCAGAGGTGTGAGGCTCGAACTCATGCCGGTCCAGAGGTGTGAGGCTCAAACTCATGCCGGTCCAGAGATGTGAGGCTCGAACTCATGCCGGTCCAGAGATGTGATGCTCGAACTCATGCCGGTCCAGAGGTGTGAGGCTAGCAATCACCAGCGAAGTGCCTCAAACCACTTGGCCACTGAGAACCCTTCCGAAAGAAGTGTCATATGGCGTCCCCATGGCGCAAAGCGTTAGTGTATATATGTATATATGCAGCTCAGGATAACATTATATGGTTCTGCAGTACAGTACAGGTGTATCCAACATACATGTAGCATACATAATATTATCGTCTGCAGATTTAGATAATACAGCGAATAAGTTGAATTCCTGACATTCCCAGTCAATCCATTCACTCCTGCTCAATGCTGGCTGGTAAACCATATACCCAGTAATATGTGATAGAATTCCTCAAAGAGTTACCTCCCCTTAAACTGACCACAAGAAAATCAACAGAAAGTTGGCCTACATTGGAGTTTACTCCCACTAGAGAAAATATTATTCCCCAAATAGGTAATATTCAGGTAATACTAATAGTCGGGGAACAGATCCAAGGGGGTTTCAAAACTTAAACAAAACCCTGATCCATGATTGATATCTAAAAGTTGATCCAGACACCCAACACTCTACTGCCGATCCATATTTAGTCCAAAAGTGACTTTTGTAGAAATAGAACTGCAAGTACATGTAGCTTATTTTAAACAAAAAGATGTTCCTTCTGCCCTCCTATCTATAATTGACCATGTTCAGTGATCTCATGGCAATCATATGAAGTGTAATCTCGCATTCCGAAAACAGGTCTGGGGTGATCAAACAGGTCTGGGGTGATCAAACAGGTCTGGGTGATCAAATAGGTCTGGGGTGATCAAACAGGTCTGGGGTGATCAAACAGGTCTGGGGTGATCAAAAACATCTGGGTGATCAAACAGGTCTGGGTGATCAAACAGGTCTGGGGTGATCAAATAGGTCTGGGGTGATCAAACAGGTCTGGGTGATCAAATAGGTCTGGGGTGATCAAACAGGTCTGGGGTGATCAGACAGGTCTGGGATGATCAAACAGGTCTGAGGTGATCAAACAGGTCTGGGTTGATCAAATAGGTCTGGGGTGATCAAACAGGTCTGGGATGATCAAATAGGTCTGGGGTGATCAAATAGGTCTGGGGTGATCGAATAGGTCTGGGGTAATCAAACAGGTCTGGGGTGATCAAACAGGCCTGGGGTGATCAAACAGGTCTGGGGTGATCAAACAGGTCTGGGATGATCAAACAGGTCAGGGCTGATCAAACAGATCTGGGATGATCAAACAGGTCTGGGGTGATCAAACAGGCCTGGGGTGATCAAACAGGTCTGGGATGATCAAACAGGTCTGAGGTGATCAAACAGGCCTGGGGTGATCAAATAGGTCTGGGGTGATCAAACAGGTCTGGGATGATCAAATAGGTCTGGGGTGATCAAATAGGTCTGGGGTGATCGAATAGGTCTTGGGTGATCAAACAGGTCTGGGGTGATCAAACAGGTCTGGGATGATCAAACAGGTCTGGGGTGATCAAACAGCTCGGGGTCCCGGTGATCAAACAGGTATGGGATGATCAAACAGGTCAGGGGTGATCCAACAGATCTGGGTGATCAAACAGGTCTGGGGCGATCAAACAGGTCTGGGATGATCAAACAGGTCTGGGGTGATCAAACAGGTCTGGGGTGATCAAACAGGTCTGGGGTGATCAAACAGGTCTGAGGTGATCAAATAGGTCTGGGGTGATCAAATAGGTCTGAGGTGATCAAACAGGTGTGGGGTGATCAAACAGGTCTGGGGTGATCAAATAGGTCTGGGGTGATCAAACAGGTCTGGGGTGATCAAACAGGTCTGAGGTGATCAAACAGGTGATCAAATAGGTCTGGGTGATCAAACAGGTCTGGGGTGATCAAACAGGTCTGGGATGATCGCACCGGGGTAATTCAGTGAAATCAAAGGACCAAACAAATCAGAGGGACCAAACAGTGGGCGATCAAACAGGTCTGGGGTGACTAAACAGGTCTGGGATGATCAAACAGGTCTGAGGTGATCAAATAGCCTGGGATGATGAAACAGGTCTGAGATGATCAAACAGGGCGATCAAACAGTTCTGGGGCGATCAAACAGGTCTGGAGTGATCAAACAGGTCTGGGGTGACTGGAACAGGTCTGAGGTGATCAAATAGGTCTGGGGTGATCAAACAGGTCTGGGGTGATCAAATAGGTCTGGGGTGATCAAACAGGTCTGGGGTGATCAAACAGATCTGAGGTGATCAAACAGGTCTGGGGTGATCAAACAGGTCTGGGGTGATCAAACAGATCTGAGGTGATCAAACAGGTCTGGGGTGATCAAACAGGTCTGGGGTGATCAAACAGGTCTGGGGTGATCAAATAGGTCTGGGGTGATCAAACAGGTCTGAGGTGATCAAACAGGACGATCAAACAGGTCTGGGGTGATCAAACAGGTCTGGGGTGATCAAACGGGTTTGAGGTGATCAAACAGGTCTGGGGTGATCAAACAGGTCTAGGATGATCAAACAGGTCTGGGGTGATCAAACAGATCTGGGTGATCAAACAGGTCTGGGATGATCAAACAGGTCTGGGGTGATCAAACAGGTCTGGGGTGATCAAACAGCTCTGGGATGATCAAACAGGTCTGCGGTGATCAAACAGGTCAGGATGATCAAACAGGTATGGGGTGATCAAACAGGTGTGGGGTGATCAAACATGTCTGGGATGATCAAACAGGTCTGGGGTGATCAAATAGGTCTGGGGTGATCAAAAAGGTCTGGGGTGATCAAACAGGTCTGGGGTTATCAAACAGGTCTGGGGTGATCAAACAGGTCTGGGGTGATCAAACAGGTCAAGGTGATCAAACAGGCCTGGGGTGATCAAACAGGTCTGGGGTGATCAAATAGGTCTGGGATGATCAAACAGGTCTGAGGTGATCAAACAGGCCTGAGGTGATCAAATAGGTCTGGGGTGATCAAACAGGTCTGGGATGATCAAATAGGTCTGGGGTGATCAAACAGGTCTGGGGTGATCGAATAGGTCTTGGGTGATCAAACAGCTCGGGGTCCCGGTGATCAAACAGGTATGGGATGATCAAACAGGTCAGGGGTGATCAAACAGATCTGGGTGATCAAACAGGTCTGGGGCGATCAAACAGGTCTGGGATGATTAAACAGGTCTGGGGTGATCAAACAGGTCTGGGGTGATCAAACAGGTATGGAATGATCAAACAGGTCTGGGGTGATCAAACAGGTCTGGGGTGATCAAACAGGTGATCAAATAGGTCGGGGTGATGAAACAGGTCTGGGGTGATCAAAAAGGTCTGGGGTGATCAAATAGGTGTGGGGTGATCAAACAGGTCTGAGGTGATCAAACAGGGCGATCAAACAGGTCTGGGGCGATCAAACAGGTCTGGGATGATCAAACAGGTCTGAGGTGATCAAATAGGTCTGGGACGATCAAACAGGTCTGAGATGATCAAACAGGGCGATCAAACAGTTCTGGGGCGATCAAACAGGTCTGGAGTGATCAAACAGGTCTGGGGTGATCAAACAGGTCTGAGGTGATCAAATAGGTCTGGGGTGATCAAACAGGTCTGGGGTGATCAAACAGGTCTGAGGTGATCAAATAGGTCTGGGGTGATCAAACAGGTCTGGGGTGATCAAACAGGTCTGGGGTGATCAAACAGATCTGAGGTGATCAAACAGGTCTGGGGTGATCAAACAGGTCTGGGGTGATCAAACAGGTCTGGGGTGATCAAATAGGTCTGGGGTGATCAAACAGGTCTGAGGTGATCAAACAGGACGATCAAACAGGTCTGGGGTGATCAAACAGGTCTGGGGTGATCAAACGGGTTTGAGGTGATCAAACAGGTCTGGGGTGATCAAACGGGTCTAGGATGATCAAACAGGTCTGGGGTGATCAAACAGGTCTGGGGTGATCAAACAGGTCTGGGGTGATCAAACAGATCTGGGTGGATCAAACAGGTCTGGGGGTGATCAAACAGGTCTGGGGTGACTAAACAGGCCTGGGGATGATCGAACAGGTCTGGGGTGATCAAACAGGTCTGGGGTGATCAAACAGGTCAGGATGATCAAACAGGTCAGGGGTGATCGAAAAGGTGTGGGGTGATCAAACAGGTCTGGGATGATCAAACAGGTCTGGGGTGATCAAAAAGGTCTGGGGTGATCAAACAGGTCTGGGATGATCAAACAGGTCTGGGGTGATCAAACAGGTCTGGGGCGATCAAACAGGTCTGGGGTGATCAAACAGGTCAAGGTGATCAAACAGGTCTGGGGTGATCAAACAGGTATGGGGTGATCAAACAGGTCTGGGATGATCAAACAGGTCTGGGGTGATCAAACAGGTCTGGGATGATGGTGATCAAACAGGTCTGGGGTGATCAAACAGGTCTGGGATGATCAAACAGGTCTGGGGTGATCAAACGGGTCTAGGATGATCAAACAGGTCTGGGGTGATCAAACAGGTCTGGGGTGATCAAACAGGTCTGGGGTGATCAAACAGGTCAGGATGATCAAACAGGTCAGGGGTGATCGAAAAGGTGTGGGGTGATCAAACAGGTCTGGGATGATCAAACAGGTCTGGGGTGATCAAAAAGGTCTGGGGTGATCAAACAGGTCTGGGATGATCAAACAGGTCTGGGGTGATCAAACAGGTCTGGGGCGATCAAACAGGTCTGGGGTGATCAAACAGGTCAAGGTGATCAAACAGGTCTGGGGTGATCAAACAGGTATGGGGTGATCAAACAGGTCTGGGATGATCAAACAGGTCTGGGGTGATCAAACAGGTCTGGGATGATGGTGATCAAACAGGTCTGGGGTGATCAAACAGGTCTGGGGTGATCAAACAGGTCTGGGGTGATCAAACAGGTCTGGGTGATCAAACAGGTCTGGGATGATCAAACAGGTCTGGGGTGATCAAGTAGGTCTGGGGTGATCAAACAGGTCTGGGGTGATCAAACAGATCTGGGATGATCAAATTTTTATAACAGGAAATTGACAAAATGAAAATCAGTAGAAAGACAATGACTTTCGTCCAATAATTCGGGTTGATGGAATATAATTCTACTAGGTGAATGCATATGATCAGATCAAAGACCATAATTCATCTATTGCTTCAGCAAACAAGGACATAACTCTTGTAAGGGATGGCTACATGTAGGATTTGGTACAACGCCTGAAGTTTATTGGAATCACAAACACAAAATCTGTACTGTAGTACATGTATGCATGAAAAAGATGAGAGCAATCTACTTTCCATTGTTTCAATGAACTCAATATCTGCCAGTGATAAATCATTAATTATCATGCTCGTCCAAAAAATGCTAATTTCTCTGAAGCATACATGTACGCAGATTTTCTCCAACCATGCCAACATGTTCAAATATCAAATTCTTTCATCTCGCAAAAATTCTTGAAAAATAATTAGTTCCCATCTGTTTGCATGCTGGAAGTGAGTATGAGAAATACAAAATATCAGACAAATCCAGACACGTGGCAGAGATTATGAATTCTAATTACATGTGTAGTTACAAAGGCTTTGATTAATCTGTCATTGCATCACAGATGATGCCAGCTGATAATTTATGTAATTTTCAAATTGCCCAGGGATAATGCAACAGAAGAGTCTGCTTTTACAGAAATCTTTTGTCTGGAACGTATTTGACCTGTCACTGAACTTGAAAAAAATTTTCCTCTTCTCAGCCAATCAGAATACGGAATCCAGCTGTTAACTGCCAAACTTTCAAACTCACCCAATCAAAATGATCCATGGGGATTTGCTGCAGAGCACTGCTATGTCCGCTCCACAACTGGGTTTCTTGGGTAGGATTTAAGTAATTATCTCTCAGGAAGTCTGCATTACGCAAGCACATGTGTTCATCACCTCAAGACAGGCACTTTAAAATTCCCCGTCCATATTTTACGGTGGGGCAGTCCCACTGTCATATTATCAGGGGATTTATTTGAAGAAGAAAGTGGAGACAGGAAAACTAATGACATGTCACAAATTAACAAACGACAGACAGACAAAGAGACTGTCTGGGTTTTTAATCGCCTGATCTCCATGATACAAGCAATTCTGTAACCACCTGTGAGTTTGAGTCTGATGACAGGGAGCTCAAATCTTAATTATTACCCTTGAGCTAAGATGTTACTGGAGACTTAAGGCATTTGACATCAGAGGAACTGTATCTTACATTCATTGTACACTTGCTTATCTGGATCGTCAGTGGGAGGGGGCTGAAAACATATATAATTGCTCTCTACAGACTGAAGCAAACCCCTATTTGCTTCTTTTCTCGTACAGCAAACCCCCTAATGTACCTTTTTGAAGTGAAGGTGAACCACCCTCAAAAAATCCTGGCTACAGCCATGTACCCCATGCTGTGGGCATAGGCAAGAAAGGAAAAGTATGAATCCCGAATTTATAGTCGGTGCACTGGGGCAAACTTTCATCCATGAATTAGAGAGGGAAAGTCATATATACACTGTGACAGCATACAAAGGTCCTTCCCATACCTGCAACAATTATTTGTATTCATTCAAAGTATAAACATACTTTCTATATACATGTACCATGTTTATACTAACTATAAATGATTTCAACACAAGAACTTTTTCCTACAAAAGTGATGAAAATTAAGGTAATGGGGTAGGAAGGGATGTATTTGATGAGAAGTTAATATTGTCAGATGAAATATCAGTATATTTTGTAAATTGTAAAGAATGAATGACGTACATGTAATGTCAGCATCTCAATTGTACATATTCCAACCTTATCAATTTTGTGCACAGATCTCTGTCACAGTCCCTGAACAAAAGTCATCGGTTTCCATGGCAACTTCTTTCTGATCACACAGGAGAACTCTGCAAGAAGAGCAATATAACTTTCAGGGGAAATGTTGCTTTTGTGTTTTGCAACGTTGCAAATATATGAAAACAAAATTGTTCCCAGTTATACATGTATGGAGGACGAGGTACATGCATGGTTAGTTTTATTTCTGTTTAATTAACAATGCATTAACTAATTATCTGTTGGCAGTTTCTGGCATTCAGTTTGGCGTTTTTTGAGCAAAAATGAATCAGCCATGATCAACCTTTTTGGTTTAGCTGTCACTTGAGATACAATGTATAGGTAAGTTTTATTTCTACCCATGTCATGAAAAAGGTGTGTCAAAGAACAGGTGTTACATGTAATTTTGACCACTGATTAGTTTTGGAATTCAATCAGCAAACTATGTCGGTGAATCAGTATCTAACACAGGATGTTATGCATTCCTACTTCTTGATTTCACACAACGTTATGCTGAGTATTATATCCTAATAGAGTACAACCTATGAACTGACTATGCTTGGCAGCAGATCACAATATTAGTTTTGACAGGGTTCTGATTTATCAAGGTTCAAATGCTTCAAATTCAAGTATTGGGGCCATGGATAATGCCCATATTGAAAGGTTGGTCGGTTTCAAATTCAGGCATCAGTATTCACCAGTTTCCCTGTAACAATAAAGGCATACTTTCTACCATTTCTGTATTTCACGTTTATTCCTAAGTATGTCCTTAGTGTCAACAAGTGTAAGTCATCTGTCAATATATTACACTATACTTCTAAATGACATTAAAACCTAAATGTCATTCATGTAAATCTTTCAAAATATGCTAAAGACAGTGTTATAAATTACATTGAAAATTAGAACATGGCGCATTAATTAAATGACGGACTCTCTCAGTTACACTGCAAGCAGTCAGAAGAAAACTGCCACAGGCTATGGAATGGCAATCTAATTTCCTATTGATCCTTGTCACTGTTCTGAGGACATTTGCTCAGTCTGTGTTCCCATTGAAAAACCACAATGAACAGACTGAATCGGTCAGCCACCAGCCACAGCTGACAAATAACTTCATCATAACAAACAAAATGGAAATCAGTTTGTTTTTTTAATTATTATAAGGCCATTGTCACTTGATTGGTTGCTTAGCATGACCAGACTTCATCTATATTTTGCGAGCAAATAAATAAAATAGATGAGGGATTTACATTTTCAGGAGTAGAACTTACTCATTTTCTTCATATTCGTATACAATAACGAAAATGGTTGAGTCCTGGTTAGATTCAGTCGATAAAGGCCACTTTGTTGGATGTGCAAAGTTAGATTTTAAAACTTATATTTACATGTACTCTTTGACCTAGGGGGCTGAAACTTACCACACTATGCCCTTGGGTCAAGCTCTACCACAAAATGTATAAAAATCCAAAATGACCACTTCAATGACGTCACATTGACGTCATCTTCAAAACAGGCATTTTTTTCGTCGCTTTTTCGGTCAAATTTCTATAATTGTTTATTTATAAATGTATTTTCTTTGCAAAAACTGCATGATCAATTAGTAAATAATAGTCAATATATTTTGCCCAATTTTCCTCTGAGGAAACCAGAGTTTGAAGAAAAATGACGAAAATATAACTTTTTGGGGACTCACATGGCCGCCATCTTGAATTTGTCCATTACTCTACTTGGGGGTTATGAAAATAAGCTCAAAATGACCCAAATATGATAAACTAAAAAGTCCGAATCAGCTTTCATTCGTTCCAGAGATAGGAGAGAGTGGGGGATGGGGGGAAGGGAGGAGGGACCCAGGCCTGATAGGGTTAACGGTTGTGGGTGGGGCCAAGACTTAGTTCAGGCGATAGAGGGTGGGGCTCAGTATCCCTGGAGTGGGGTATGCCGCAATAGCGAGAGATATGAGGGGCGATCCAATCTTGTACAATGTAGCATGATGTATAGCTGCTTGAGTATTTGAGTATCAGGGTCGACTTGGGGCAAGGCTTAAATGTAGTTTAGTAAATAGGTCTAAGGAGCGGTTAATTCCAATGAAGAGCAGGCATATTCAGAGGCAGTGGAAGGATTCAATAATTGTAGCAATATTTAACGCACCTGGAATTATCTATTCATCTATCGGTCTACACGGGGGCCAAGTGTTACTTAGATTAGGCCATCCTCAAATTCATTTCAATTCAATTCTTTTTATTGCTCGAGTAGAGTATGGCAAATGACATAATAATAACAAAACAATATAAAAGACAATTGATACAGTGACAAAGCCTGTTACTGTTGCATTTCCACGTTCTACCAAATACCCGCTGCACAATTTGCATGAAAACATACAGAGAAGCTGTGTAACAAGTTGATATTTTTTCCACGAAAAATGACAAATTCTTCTTTTTTTTTACTCAATAAAACAGATGTTGTAAAAAATGTATTGAAGTCATAACCTCTGACCCATGATGTCAGAGTGATTACGATCACGTCGTATAATATTGACTAGTCGGTTGTGTCAGACGTCCAATTCAATGTGACGCACGTTGCGCAACAATTGAGTAGGACGACATCAGATTACGTCAACAAAGGTATTGTGTTTTAGCTCTGTGACGTACATGTAGTTGGCATAACAATGGAAATGTTACCTAGAACTATTGTAATCAGACTCGGACGTCATGGGTCAGCACGTCACGGCCTTCACCATTTCCAAACAGGCGTGGAAAGGCAAGGATTCAAGTTAGTTTTTTATAAACTTGGATCACTCCGTACAACAGTAAACTGCTATTAAATGTCAAATATGACCCCTTACAACAATTTAGCATAAAAAAATATGGGGTGTACGGGGGTGAGTGAGGAAGTAGGAGATTGTCCACATTTCCTATTATCCTGGACACTGATCAGCCCAGCCATAACAGCACCTGGTCACCCATCCAAGTATTGACCGAGCTCAGTGTTCCTTAACTTCGGTGATCTGCAGCCGTATTAGTTCAGAAAACCACGTAACTTGTGAAAAGGTTTCTGATTGTGTACTAGAAGGAAATTATTCAGTACCGTAATCCATTGTTGTGAGACAAGCGCAATAGAATGACTGGATGATTTCTACAGACTTTTTCACCAGTACAAGCATGGCGTCATGATTGTCGTGATTTGTAGTCTTTTGAGGTGACAATTATAAATGCTATTAGTCGTCACATGGCCAGGGGTCAGAGGAAGCTCGGACCACAGCTGTAAGTTTCAGACCAGGCCTTTGCGGTGCGCAATCGCGCTCGCGTTCCATTGCGCACATAATTGTCTTCTGAGGGGCATCATTTTCGCGCACCTTTGTCAGTTTTAGTTGTTGTTGTTGTAATTGTTACAACAGAGTTAACGTTGATGGGCTGCATTAGGAAATACCAGGGCCATATCTAGACTCAGCACATAGGTTCCGTTCCCTCATGTTACTATCCCAGCACTTAAAAGCAAGTTAGGGCCAGGTTTTCTCCGGGGTTCTAGATGGCTGGAAATGCATTCGAGCCCATTTCTGGCAGTTAAATTTGTAAAATATTATCCACAATTCAACCCCTATTTTATATATTTTTAAGAGAAAATTGAAAATTTTAAATGTTACACATGGCCCATAGAATGAAAGAAATAACTACAGCCGGCTAGATTTAACTCCTCTGACAAATCTCCATTGGTAACGCATTGAGCGTCAGTGCAACAACAACAATGACGATGTTTGCGTTGGTTAATTGGGTTGGCCATGCCTATCGCTATCTTTCGTGAAGTGTGTTTTAGACAACTTGTTATGGGAGACGCCACTTGCAACTGGCCGACTACGTTTCATTTTACAACTGAAAACTCAACTCCGTCATTGATGTCTTGACAGCAACCACAAACACGTGGGCACTACATGTACTTTCGATTTTGACAGATCTCACAGGTTCCTACAATTCTGTGACAAGACAAAGTACAAGTTGCCCTTTTGCAATAAAATGGGCATTTATTATCGTTCAAATCCATTCTGTGAACTTTTAGACAAAATAACAAGTCGATTTTCAGTTTTAATGTCGGACTAAATTTTTCTCAACAGCATTGGGATACGACCATTGCGGCAATCTTAAATAGTGGCCTCAAGTTTTTATCTCCGGTAATTCTCTGTATATCTGACACAGTGTTTTTCGGTGGACGTTTCGTGGTTCAGACAAAGCTAGGGTAATGGGACAAATTTATCAGTTCTATCAACCAAAACAGAAAACAGGTTTTCTTAATTTTTACATTTCCTATTTTGGATGGATTTTATTTTGGGCGCTCACTCTCCATGGAAAATTTAAGACTGTTTCAGCTCTCCATCATTTTTTAAATGGATTGGCCTGAAGTATATTTGATTACCATTCCATGATCTGCAACTCATGCAGCTGCGTTTATTTTGAATTTTGGTAAATTTAATATTTCACCTGGATAACAGCCCGGATATGGCCTATAAGGCACCATAAAAAAAAAATGCCTTCTTTCCCATCACTGCCCGCCCCGATTTTTCTCAAGTATCTTGTTGGTGTTTCTTTTGGTATGAAAATGAGGCTGAACAGACTCTGGTTTGCACCACCGACTGTTGTGGTGCACTACGAATGCTTGTTGTGGCGTGCTACAGTTGTTTTGGGGCAAGTTTGTGTGTGTGTGATCATATTATCATCATTGCCAGCATATATACCATATTAAGACCAAATTAGACTATCACTATCTTAATATCAGGGGATTCTTGAATGAACTGTATCATTCCTATGCCCTTCCCGAGAATAAAAAATAATAAAGTACCTCCCGTCTCACTTTTTGAAAAGTCAGTGATGGGAAACAACAAGGTATTTTTTATGGGGCCTTATTCAAATTCAACAATTCTTTAGAATACTCTTCAGTCAACCAGGTAAGTTCCCTATTTTCATTATTCAAGTTTTTATTAACATGTTGAATGTTGAAAATTGGTCTGTATTCATGATCATTGTAACTGGTCCCACACAGTGCATATGCAGTGTTGTGGTTATTGTAGTGCTGTTGTTGTTGTTGCGGTTAAATGTCAGCCCCTTGAGTATGGAATACTTACTGATTTTGGGGAAATTATACGCGAAATTTCTCTAATTTTGCTACTGTGGATGCGGGGCGATTCGACCTTGATTACTGCCAAATTATACAGCAATCGCCATTTGGGTTATCCACAAATTTACGTGCAAATTTGGTCAATTTCACTGACTTTCTTATCCCCATCTTCCATCGTCGCCATTCAACTCCGTGTGACGTCACTGACCCGCGGTCCACAATGAGCTGCGTTTTCATTGGTAGATATTCAAAGATGACATGTGCGCGCGCGAAATTTGTAGTTTGGATCAGCAGGTGCTCGTCGTTCACACAACAAAGGAAGCTGAACGGATTATCTCTTATATTGTATGAAGTTCGGTACATTTAAAAAAGTTCATGCGAAAAATAAAATTGTTCAAGTAAAGCTATAATAAAGCATGGAGTTCTCTCTACTATGGCCATGAATAAAGCAAATAATAAACTGATATTCCGAGTGAGCTCAGACAACGCCGGAACAAGTACATGTATATTCATTCCGGGATCCCTGTACTACATGTACGGCGGTACCCCAGATTGAAATGGAAACTTTTTTACTACGAGACAATTTTACCATGAAAAAAAAAAAAAAAAAATGAATGGGGTACTATCGTCGCGGAAGTGCTGTATTGCTATGCTTAGAGCTTTAAAAATGAATTTAAATCACTATAAACTACCGTATTAACTATTTAACGGCTTGATATCTATCTACAATCTATATTCCATAATTTTGAAAACATGAAATTTTACCGTATTAATGCTATTTAACGGCTTGATATCTATCTACAATCTATATTCCATAATTTTCAAAACATGAAATTTACGCCCGATTAAGATTGTTATGATTTTTACCTCCGTCGATCAGACGGAGGTCTAGGAATCTTCTCGGGGATCTCCGGTTTGAGGAGATGTCCCTCGAAGGCCATTGACGCCATATTGGACTAGAGCGTGGTCACGTGTGTTTCGGTCTCTCATGGAACTGTCAGTGACGTCACGGGAATTATATCTTGCCAATATGTGGCGTGTGTACCATTTAAACCTGGGACGAGTAATATTCGTCCCAGTTTAAACTGATGGTTTTCTATTGAAACGTGCTTCGAATGAAAAGAATAAACAGTTTTTAGAATATCTGACGTAAATCAGAGACTCACAGGGAAATATTTGCTGGTCGGGGATTAAGGCTTCCGCGAGAGTATAAATTGCATGGGCCGTTCCGGCGCATCACATCTGGAGATTCATAGGAAATTCATGTTGTCGTCCCCCGAGCGTAGAATCAGTCCCGTTTGTAGATTTCCGCTCGGGAGTTCCGAATGGGAATGCAACGTGAAATCTGCCGTCAAATAATTGTCATATGGGGAACCCACGATGATTTCCAATAGGGTTTACTATGGTTCCCGACGAAATGTTGTCTTCCTGTTTGGACACAATTGAAATAATGGGGTTCCCCATTGCAATGCATTGCAGTGGGCCTTGCTTCTGTAGTCGGGTTCCACCTCTCATCCACCGGGAGATTTAACTTGGCGGCCCTCCAGGTTGTAGAGATGGACAATGCGATTTTTTGCCGTTTTCCGGGTAAGTTTATCGTCGCCATTTGATGTCATTTCTATATATCGTAAAGTATTTGTCGGCTGATGCAGACCTGCCAAGTCTCACGGATTGTCCGTGAGTCTCCAGATATTTAGAGAGGCCTCCCGGTCTCACGGTAGCGCTTGCAAATCTCACGGTAAAACAGAATTTATTCTCTCAAAATCAGACATTGGGTAAATTATGATTTTATTTACGATAAAACATAGATGCAAAGTGTCCGATGAAACATTTTTAGCTCTCAGCTCGCAGTTTGTCCCAGAATCTACGAGGTCTGTGTCAACCACCTCGCTGGGGGTCAAATAACACCCCAGCCACCAGTCAGATTTTTGGACCGGATTCGGGGCCTTCGCGCACATCGCCGGAAGTGACATCATATATAGTAAAATAGATGTTTACCGAACATTTCGATTACTTTTCAAGTCTGCATAATACCTCCGTTGACCTAGCGTTAAAAAGAATTATCTGGAGAAAATTTTCCCTGTTTATCTGGACAGAGCATATGAAAAGTAGTTCGCTCATGTGCAACACTAAAGAAGTTGTTCGGCCGGATTCAAACTGAACCATGCGTTGGTTGGCTTCCCCTATACGTCATAGCAACGTAGTAAAGGTCAACTTCCGCTGTTGGTGGCAGGGATGGTAATGGAGCCTGCGAAATGGAGCATGCGCTGTGGGGAGGTTGGGTCTGTGTACTGTAGTCCATATCTTCGGGCGAATAATAGTAGTTGAGGCGCGTAATTGTAGCCAAGGGCGATTACCCATAGTCTTGCCTATTCGTGGCGCGTACTTCCGCCAGCATGGCCGACATAGACTCAAGATATTTAATCAGTCCAACTTGGCAGCTCTGCTGATGAATATGTCGAAGCCAACCAAATAGTCGAAGTTGTTGTTGTTGCATATCAAAATGACTGAGCGACTGGAAGACAACAGCACAATCGACGAAATTATGCCCTGATTTTGCTGATACTTGTGTTTTCTTCTCAAAGCTTCACTTTTATTACATCAACGCCATTTTCCTCCTTTGGCGATCCCCTCTGCAATAGAAATTAACTCCCTTGTCTGACCGCTAGGTGGCGTGCTTCCGCGCATGTGTCCTCCTCTTTTTCCTATTGCACTATAGACGTGCCGTGGAGAGCTCAACAAGTTTCGCTAAGTTTATATACTGATAGTATTGTTAGTGAAAGTTTTGCTTGTAGTTTAGTTTAGGAGTATTCTATAATGTCTGCTTCTAATGTATCTACCCCTCTACTGGTCGGCGGTGCACTAAATGCCGTCAATTTGTGAAAAAGAAAGACCCTCACTCTAAATGCATCGCTTGTCCAATCAGCACTGATCAGCTGTGTGCGCCACGGCAGACTTGTAATGAGTGTGTTACATGGGATATGGCTACCTGGAGTTTGTATATGGCCTTCAAGCAAGGTTTGACTTTATCTTCTGCAGAAAAATCACCACCAGAACAGCGTATTGCTTCTCTGAAAGCTGTCATTGCTGAGATACAACAACTCCAAGATTTACCTAAGGCCGCTCCCGTCGGCACGGTGGACAATGCGGGACCCGGTACAGTGGTGAAGAGAATTCTTCCACTCCAGTACAGAGAAGGACCCGTCAACACGGACAGTGTACATAGCACATCTTCGTCGCCGAGAATCCAGCCTTCCGGATGGAAAAATCAATCCACACCATTGAGAAGTTATACGGCCGGGCAGGTGCTTCATTCCTCATCCGAGAGTCCGGACCGTGAAGAAACTAGGGCCGATGAACGGGCAGATATCAGCTCCAGTGTCCCGGATTCGACCCCGCCCATAAAGCGGAAGAAGAAATCGAAGAAAAAACAACATTCTCAGAGGAAATCAGTCCACACGATGAGCCCCGTAGATGAGGATGTTGGATATATCTTGCATGTTGATTCACCCGGAGCCGTAGATCCGGAGTTGACTCAATTAACAGCATTACCGATGACCGTAATTGCGCCGAATAAGCCTGACAAGCGGGCCGTATCTACGGAGATTTCACAATCCCGGCAAATGGGAAAATCGACCGAACCACTGAAACGGAAACGGACGCCCGACGTTCACCAACTCTGGGACCAGGTCGTATCAGCAAAACTGCTGACGGATTCCAACCATCGACATGGAAATCCCAGAGATACGGACAGGGATAGGAGCAATAAGTCCGAATCTCAGCATTCTAAAAAACCGACTGAGCCACGGAAACGGCGCTTTCAAAAACCGATCCATTCAAAGCCCGTTCCTTCTCATTCACCAAACGCTATATAGACGATCTTCTCGCTGTGGGTAATCGCTATATAAATGACGCAGTGAAGGATATATATCCACCTTCATTGGATTTGAAGGAAACTACAGATAGCCCTACAGGCACATCTTATTTAGATCTCTATCTGTATAAAAATGAAGCGGGCATTCTCTCTCGTCGACTTTATGACAAAAGAGGTGATTACAATTTCGACATCGTAAACTATCCCTTTTTGGATAGTATAATATTCCAGTGGGACCTGCATATGGCGTATACATATCTCGCTTAGTAGCATTTGCTAGATCCTGTGTTAAATGTGATGATTTTAACCAACGTCACAAAACATTGTTGCAGAAACTTATAAAACAGGGCTATTCCACCAAGCGCCTCCACTCAGTTTCTCAAATTTGTCGATACATATCGCATGCTGATAGCAAAATACGAACGTAGCGTGCAAGATCTATGGCGCTACGTTTAGTAACTTGTGTCTAATTCCGCTTAACCCGGGGCTAGGGGCCGTATGAACCCATGTACTTCAAGATCCTCATGATACTCATATGAACAGTCACAATCAAAGCGTGACTGAGATATGTTTAGATGACGACTTTACAACGAATATTATGGATTAAGAATACTGATCAGCGATACGGATTTGATATTTTTGGAACATCATGATGTCTGCCGGCATCATTGAAAACTGTTGACCGCTTCTCTCTTGCAGGAAACAAGCTTATGTTTATGTATACTATGATTGTCTTTTTTAATTTGGTGCTAATACTGTTATATGGAATATGAAATAGGTCTTTGGATTATGGACGCGGATATTCTCTAATGGACGACGGCTGGATTATGAATGACGGACTAGACGCTTGTAATTCAGATCAGGACCGAACCAAGGAACATTCCAAGTCATCGAAGCGGAAGCAATCTCCTGAGTCTGGGCACTATAAAAAATCGGATTCGCCACAAAAGCGGAATCGGATTAAAGAAAATCAGCCCAAGGACAAGGCAGAAGTCAGGCCCTTAATTAAATCTCCGGAACGGAAGAGGAGATGGAAGAATTCCGACCACAGTCAATCTCGCTCTCCCCATCCCAGACGACCACGTAGGCGTACACGTTCCCGTTCCCCAGGGCACCGGCGCTCCAGATCATGTTCCAGAAACCGAACCTATGATCCCATGGAACAGAACAGGGCTTATGATGAATCCTCTACATTGGCATTCTCGTCTCGCGAGACTCCCTACTGCGAGAAAGAGTCTCACGTGTAAATGGGAGCCATCCCCCCAAAATTCGGGGGGTGAGTAGGCGGCGTATGATTTTTACCGTCTGTATCCGGCTTGTCATTGACCTGCTGACTCCGCCGAGTTAGAAGCGAATTGCTAAACATAACGTGGGCTATATAATTGGAAAATGACTCTTTCCGTTTCGGAGCATATCAATCGCGAACAAATTATTGTCGGTATGTATACTTGGCCGTGAAAGCGAGTTATCTAATACAGGAAGTAGTTCGCACAGTTCCGATCCATTCTCAAAGAGAGCCGTATCTACCGCAAGACGGTACATCTTCGGAAATTTATGACCTATCCCAGGTTCTTAGCGTGACATGTACTTGATCAGGGCAAGGCAGTTGCAGCATTTCTGTTCTTCGACATTCACTGCATAGTACTGTTCACACGCCCTATGATATGTACTTTTGTTGCTATCATTATGCAAGTTTTGTTGTTAAAAAAATAAAACTGAACGTTGAACTTTATTTATGGCCAACTCGTTTGAAGCAGCAGACATAAATTTAGTTGACCTAGATTCTGCATTGAAGATCAGCCATTGAACGCGGAAAACAACGAATTACGTCAATTATACCGTATTTTCGCCTGCATGTTGTCTGATCGTACTATTCTTGTTTATCTGATGATGCTAAACAATAATGATCTTGTGATCTTTGGGTTAGGTCATAAATTTTCTGAAGATGTACCATTTTGCGTGTCTACCCGCGGGAGAATAGTCCCGGTCGAGCGAGTGATGTCATACTGCCTCGCTTTGAGATTGGAGATTCAAAAATGTCACCAGTTTACATGAGAGTCGCTTTGATCTCCCGCGGGTAGACACGGCTCTCTTTGAGAATGCTACATTGGAAGAGTGTCTTGAAGGCTGCCGTCATCGTAGTAGATCACCAGCCTCTTCGACGGACAGTCACAACAAATGATCCGCATCCGTCTGAGTCTGATACTGGGAAGGGAGATAAACTCACACTTCGATCCAAGATGGCGGCAGTTTATCAATTACTCCCGAATTTACCACTTCCTGATCCTAATAAAGACAAAGAAAAGAAGCGGAAACGTCAGACTTATGCTGCGAACTTGGAAGATATTCCTGTAGATACGGTAGGATCATCACCGACATCCTTTCCGCCCTCAACGCAGTTTCCTCATCTCTTCTGTTTGTTGGATGAACATCGAACAAGATCTTTCTCACTTCTACCGAAGCGTCCGGGTCAATACAGGATATATTCCATGCATCGGGCCATATTACCCACCAAGTCGGCTCCAGCGGATGCGGAATTAGATCTTATTTTGACAAATAATAAACCCAAGCAACTGGATTTTCCTGTTACCCAAGCCCAAGTTGTGGAGGAAAGCTTACTGAACCAACATAGAATATCTTCATATGCAGATTGCCTCATTTCAGCGTCCACTAAGATGCTCAACGACATCGATCTGCGACGTGGTAAAGATCATTCGGTTCAAATATCACCTAGTGAACTCGAGTTCCTGCAGGGTTTCACCGAGTCACTGGACCGAGCTGATGCACATATGGAAAATATGGTCTTCTCTTACTCATCCTTAATCCATGCTCGAAAATCAACCTACCTGAAGCTAGCGAGAACAGATGTTCCCGAAACAGCGAAGCGACAGCTCATGCTACAACCGTTGGCATCGGAAACTCTCTTCAACGGGGCTGTCCGCCAATGCGTACCAGACATGAGAGAGGAAAGATATTCTCGCATGGCTTCATCCGGCAAGCGTGGTTCCAACCGTCAGTTTGGCAAACACAAGGGTTCACACGGCAAGCCTACAAAGTGGCAAAAGGGACAGAATTTCCAGCAATATCGTCAAGAAGATTTTCGTCCCTTTAACCAGCAACAAAGTGGAGGACGACCAAAGTTCCTCGGCAAGCAACACCAGTCCTCCAACAAAGGTGGAAAGCGTCGTGATTGACTTGGCTCATGGTTCACCAAATCATCCTATCATTTACCCATTAAGCGTTTACAGCATTCCACAATTTCACAAGTTTCAGCATCCGGTAGTGGGCGGCCGCCTGCAGATTTTCCGGGAGAACTGGGACTTCATCTCACCAGATGCATGGGTGAAACGTACCATTCGAGACGGCTTCCGTTTGACATTTCAACATTATCCTCATCTCATCGCTTATCCCAAGCCATCTCGGATCCCAGTTCGGCCAGAACATTTGCAGACTTTGTTGACGTCGGTGCAAATACTCCTCGACAAGGGCGCAGCATGGGAACTTCCTCCAAACGAGAATTCACCCGGTTTTTACAGTCCCGTTTTTGTCATCCCGAAGAAGGACTCGGGCCAGCTGCGCATGATAATAGACTTGCGTCGACTCAACAGAGACTGTCTAGCCCCAATACCGAAATTCAAGATGGCGACCATCCCATCACTTCGGTCGCGTCTACTTCCGGGCACATGGATGACATCCATCGATTTGCAGGACGCCTACCTCCACGTCCCCATATTCCCATCTCATCGGCGGTATCTGCGATTCACAGTAGGCAAACGAAGATTCGAATGGCAGGTCCTCCCCTTCGGTATCTCCGTCGCCCCATGGTGCTTCACAAGAATCACAAGCCCCGTCGTCGCATATCTCCATCTTCGGGATGTCAATATAGAAGCCTACATAGACGACATTCTGCTGTAGGGACCCAATCCGGCGGTTCTCTCTTCCCAGACAAGCTTTGCTCTAGAGGTACTCAGGCAACTTTGATTCATACCCCATCCAGACAAGTCGGAGTTGTCTCCAGCGCAACAACGCAAGTACATCAGAGCAATGTTCGATACGGAGAGAGCGATTGCCCTGCCCCCAGAGGATCGGTGGACCAAGATACAGCTACAAATCAACGCCTTTTTATCATCACCGTTCCGGTCGTTAGAGCAGTGGCAGGCTCTTCCCGGCCTTCTAACCTCCGCCCAGGACTTGACACGGCACGGCAGACTGTATCTTCGTCCACTGCAGTTTCATCTTCGTCCTTATCTTCGCTCATTCAACATCAATCCACAAATACCTGTTCCACATCATCTTCGACAGTACCTCCATTGGTGGCAGTCCCGCTACAACGTAATGTCAGGAGGGTCGCTACATCCATTTCGCCCAGCCCATCACCTCTTCACAGACGCATCACTGACGGGATGGGGGCTCATATGGAAGATCTACAGGTATCCGGAAGATGGTCACAGGAGGAATCCGGTCTCCACAATATCCTAGAAATGATGGCCATCCTTCATGCGCTACGTCACTGGCGACATCATCTTCATCTATCATCTGTTCTAGTGGCATGCGACAACAGCACAGTGGTGCATTACATCAACAAACAGGGCGGCACGAAGTCTCATCCCTTGTTCCTGAAGACACTCGAACTGTTTCTAGAGACTCAACAGAATCACTGTCATATTCGTGCACGTCACATCCCGGGTCGGCTCAATGTGATAGCAGACAGTTTGTCCAGACCCGATCAGATTTTACAGACGGAATGGCGTCTACATCCCGATATCTTCAAACAAATCTCGATCATCTGGGAACAGACGCATCTCGATCTGTTTGCAACAAAACGCAACACCCAGCTTCCATTATACCTCAGCCCAGTACTCGATACGCAGGCCTATGCAATCGATGCCCTGTCAATCAGTTGGGACAATCTGATAGCTTATGCATTCCCGCCACTGGCGCTCATTCAATCAGTGCTTCAGAAGATCCAGGGCCATGTTTGCACAATCATTCTGATCGTTCCATGGTGGCCTCATCGACACTGGTTCGCTCATCTAGTACAACTATTAACAGACACACCTCAGCACCTACCAGCGTGGTGGTCACTACTCAGTCAGCATCGCCAAGGAGTATATCACCAGTGCCCCGAGTGGTTCAATCTTCACGCGTGCAGGCTATCAAGCAGTCACTCACAGCGGAAGGCTTTTCAAGCGAGGTTGCAGAGGCTATGGTTGGTGCAAACAGAGAATCAACCACACACCCCTACCAGGCAAAGTGGAAGTATTTCGTGGAATGATGCAACAGCCGTAACTATGTTCTCTACTCTGCCACTATTCCAATAGTTGCTGATTTTCTATATCATCTTCAACATGACAGATGGTTGCAGCCATCCACTATTGAAGGATACAGATCAGCACTTAGTAAAGTTCTTCATTTAACGGCAGGGATAGAAATTGGACAAGACGCCAACATTGCAGCTCTTATTAAATCCTTTGCCTTACAAGCCCGTCGTACTCGTCAACTTTTACCGAAGTGGGACTTGGGTGTAGTCCTTAGTGCGCTGCTCCGACCGCCTTTTGAACCATTGGCCGACGCAAGCATTAGAGCGGTGTCGTTCAAGGCAGCTTTTCTCATGGCCTTTGCTCTTACTACAAGGATCTCTGAATTCCATGCTTTAGAAAGAGCCTCTCTAAGATGGACTGATGGGTGGACTCGTATATCGTTCAGAACCATACCAGAGTTTATTGCCAAAAATGAGACTACATGCCCGGGACCTTGCATACAACGCCGATATGAGATCCCGGCACCGACAAATATTTTAGACGAGTCATTAGACCAAGATAGACTTTTATGTCCTGTTCGTACCATTCGTCACTACATTCTACGAACGGACCTCAATAGAGGAAGTCGACGGCTGCTATTCCTCTCTCTATAACCGGGAGCTAAATCGGACATTACCAAGAATACAGTGGCTTCCTGGTTAAAAAGACTCATTCATTGGAGTTACACATTGGCTATTGTTACCCCTCCATTGCTGTCTACCGTTTCGTCCCATGAGGTTAGAGCCCTCTCTGCGTCATGGCCATTGTGGCGAAACCTTTCCGTTGATGAAATTACCGCCACGTGTGCCTGGCGTTCCAACTCAACTTTTGCTGAACATTATTTACGTGATCTGTCGGTTCAGGCTGAGGGGGTAGCTGCATTAGGACCAGTAGTTGCAGCACAACGTGTAATCCGTTAGCAGCTCAAAGGAGAGGGGGAGCAGCAGTGTCAAGTTCAAGACTTCCCTTACCTCGGTAAGTCATACAACCATGACCACGTGCAAGAGGAAGGGACTTCACAGTGATGACAGGGCATACCTCGCCTTTCCGAGTCGATGGATAGAGTAGATGACGGTGCTGCGGTCGGATCTTTACCACCAGCCCGCCATCTCACCTGTTCCCTGTGGGATCCCTACAACTTGCACTTAAGAAGGGAATTTATCAGGATACTCCCTATGGGCTGGGGCGTGCTTCACACTATGCGAAATGGGATGACCGGCGTCCCAACCGCCTCCGTTGGGAGCCCGGCGTTGATGTAATAAAAGTGAAGCTTTGAGAAGAAAACAGGAAACATTTAAAAACAATGTTTGTGTTTTTTATCAAAGCAAACCTTTATTACATCGGATGTACCCAACCCATCCTCCCCACACGCTGCGGCCATCAAAGGCACGTCTATAACGTCACTGCAGTAGGGAAAAAGAGGAGGACACATGCGCGGAAGCACGCCACCTAGCGGTCAGACAAGGGAGTTAATTTATATTGCAGAGGGGATCTCCAAAGGAGGAGAATGGCGTTGATGTAATAAAAGGTTTGCTTTGATAAAATACACAAACATTGTTTTTAAATGTTTCCTTTTCTTTCAGTTGATGATATCCACCAGCCTGGTTGTTTAAAAACAGGGTTATTCTAAATTTTGCTGATAAATTATATCTATTTATCTTGGCATTTGGCAGTTGAATATGGTTTGATTTTGCAGAGGCACCAAATTGATCCACCTGCGTGAGTCTGTAAACTTATTTAATAAAGCTGATAAATAATATATATATACATTTCTTTTCATTTATCCTAACCGCTTAGTGACATCCACATTGTGTGCTGTGACACTTGTTGATGAAGAATAATTTGCTTGTTAAAACCTGATAATATTCTGAAAACTTATTCTGAATTTTAGCTGAAACAAAGGAGTGTCTACATTCCACATGTAAGCCTACATTATTGAGTTTTTTGACTGATAGCATGGATGGAACCTTTCCCAATTTTTTTTTTTTTAAAGTTTCAGTTTTAAGCCCTGGACATACCACTGGGCATTTATTTGCCATATGATCACATTTCACATGCTTTGTTCAGCCCCGTGATCTGGAACCAAACAGACAGTATCACTAGATGAAATAAGGAGATCATTATATACATTTCAGGTTTTACCGATGCCAAATGACTTGAACAGAAGACAATTAGACAAAAAGAAAATCAATAAATATATCAATAAATAATAAATTACATAGAAAATGTTCTTGTCTTTGCAAGGGGCACATCAGACACACTGACAACACAGACCATTCATTCAAATTTCGCCTTCCATTGGGGAGGCAGAAATATTCCTCAAACACAGTATACATATTCTCTTTTGTGATCTGATTTTCGTTTGTCAAAATATTGCTCCATAGAGAAGTTACTCATATAAACAATCCTGTTCTAGATTATGATATACTGGATTATTATCATGCTCATGCCACTAACATGAACTCCAATCCAACCAGTGGTCAAGATCCATCATCGTTCTTCAGAATTCATATTATTGATCACTCATAGATTGGATTAATTTCTCATAGCACTCAGTTCTCATTTCATACTTTTGCAAATTCTCGTAACATGGCCAGGTTCCAGTTCTATTAAGTACACGTATGAAAGGTGCGAACTGGTATGAATGAGTTCATCTTGTTGTGTATGACGAAAGAATGAAATATAATGAAGGCCATAAACATTTTCAATGCAGTGAGTTTTGATATTAAATATGTATACAATTGATTCCAACTTGCAGGTCATGGATTCAGCACTTCTGATATCAGATGCAACAGGACTGTTACACAGTGAATGTACTGGATGAAATGGAAAACCAAAACAGACTATTGATTGGTTCACCTGTGTCAGAAAGGTGTGGAATGACAGAGGTGGTGAAAATCAGAGCCAGTGATTGGCCACAACCCCCCTCCCGCATTGGATATCAGCTGATTCCTCAGGAAATAAACATTACGCATGTAATGACCACCGGCAGAGTGATACATGTGTCAATCGGTCAGACATTTTCAAGGATGCCCAGTTCTAACTTGAAACAACCATGCCGGACTTCATTCCTTCTCTCAGAATAATTGGATCTAACTTTTACAAAACCTGCAGCTCCCAATAGCTCCTGGATCTAGACCACATAAATGAAGGGATCTAGTTTATCGGTGCTATGGCAAAAATATCATGTAGAATGGGATTGTGTGGATAATATCAGATTCATGAAAGTTGAAGTCCTGCAGCATGCTCCACAAATATCATCAAAGGTCATAAAACTTCCTGGTCTGCACCAGTGTGGATCTATACTTGTTTTGTTTTTTTTACAAAATTATCTCCCTTGACCAAGTGAGGACTTGAATGTGTCTGAAATGATTTAGCTTCTAGAAACAAAGACTTCATTTCCTGAGTAGAGGTAAAAACCGAACATATTTTGATTATTTTATTCAAATTTCAATTCCATTTCTGGTATATGTACATGTATAAAATACATACAGAATGAACTGCATACAAAGAACAGGTATATGTATCTCATTACATTCTTAACCAAAGATCAATACCTGGGTGATATTACAACAATACCATGGTGTTATATATTGTTATTATTGGCTTAACTTTAGCTGCTGAAGATATTTCTAATTTGAGGGTAATGGGCAATCATACTAAATTTATTTTCATAACTTCATTTATTTTCACAAAGCAACATAATCGAGATTAGCAAGTGAAGTTTTACAGCATAATATAATACGCATCATGGGTCTCCTTCAGTTTAGTGTAGACATATATACCCTTGAATATCTGTTACTATGATTCAGTCATAATATTGTCTGTATTATATTGATCTCGACAAGGAATATACATAATTATTTGATAGTATTATTAATTGTATGTTGTTTATGATTAACGTGAACTTTTTATTCGCTGGAATCCAGCCATTTGTTCCATATGGGCAATATACCCATCAGCCATTACCATTCAATATGAATGTGATACATGTACAAGTCCATGGTAATTGATACATTATGGTGAAGGTGACCTGTAACACCAGCATACAAAATTATTCCGAGCTCATTGAAACATCATCACATGATGCGGAGACAGATCAGAACGGAGTGTCGGTAAAATCAGATGTGTTTTGTAGAGGATTCTGTCAATGAGGATGCTATACTGTACACATACAAAATATGAAGTGTTGATGTGTAGGGCCTAAAGCATAAAAGTTGGTAAAACTACGCACACAGGGTCTCATTTCTGCCGCTAACGTGTTGATTTGGGTGGGGGCGTCCTCTCAGGGGGAGGTGTGGGTTGGAAGGGGCCTAATGTCTCAAGCAATATTCCCGGTTTTCCTTCAATATACTCTATTCCATACCCCAATATTTCACGCACGTGAAATCAAAGAAAAATTATTTGCGGGGAATGTGACTTCCACATCCCTAGCTGGACATGCTAGTGGGGAACCCTCAATCTCAGGTTACGGTAATTCCCCTAATAATTCGATCACTGGAAGTGCAGCAAAAATGGCTTATATGGAAATATTCTTCATGGCACCAGCTACTAAGTGTCACTTTTTGTCAGTTTGTGACTTTTCTTCAATTTGAAAGGGGAATGGGAATGCTACTTTCTCTCAGTGTTTGAATAATAGAGTTGAAAAGTGAACTTCCTGTGATTGAATTATTAGGGGAATTACCGTAATTACCATTGGTGAAGTTAACGCCCAACAAATGCAAAATTGAGCTTGGCATCCGGCTCTATGTTATTCAGTGATGTATTCCCCTACTGACCCTGTTGCCTCGACGGAGGTCTTTGCGCTCATCCAGCGCTTGTTTTATTATAATTAATAAAAACCCTAGGGTGCTATAGGGGCCGTGTGAATATAGTCTTCACAGAGCTTCACATAACAGCTGCAATAAAAGCACGGAGTACGAAGACTACTTCCGAGGATCCACCGTATTCTTGGTTCTGAGAGTGAGGTGCCGAGGGAAACTTTCCTGTAGAGACATGTGATTGCTTTTTAGTCGTCAGACATCAAGTTTCCCCACCTCTTGCATATCACTCCAATTTTAAATGTTTAATGAGAGCCCGGTCCCGTCATGATCCCATAATAATAACGATGTCTTTATTTCAGACTCTGGGTCCATGTAAATGATAGAGAAAGCACAACACTTGTGAAAGAAATAATAATTAATGAAGTACACAATTGGCCTATACGGAACCGTGGAGGGGACATAATTAATATTTTTATTAATTTTCCCCGAGATAATATCTAGGGGGAAATTCGCCATTGGTCAAAATTATCGGGGGGTGATGTGGTCCGGCGTTGAGGCTGTCGCGGGGAGAATCCTCCGCGAAAAGAAAGTAGTCCCGAGACTTCAAATACGCGGGTTTTCGTGAGAATCATCTCGAATGTCCGGAAACCTTCGGGAATGGCCGGGAATATAATGTCAGCGAATCTTCGGGGCAATGTCCGGTAATATAATGTCCGGTCATCTCCGGCAATTTAATCTCTGGCCCTCTCCGGGAGAATATATAGCCTTTATCTGCTCTTCCGAAGGATCAATGGAATGCACAGGGTCCTCGACAATATTGTTGTCTATTTGCCCATTATAAATGGCAAGTGGGAAACCCTCAGTTTCTCCATACAGCGGAAGAAGGAAAATGGTCCGAGTGAGAATTGAACCTGGGTCGCTCTCCTCAGAAGCAGACACGCTATCCATTACACCATGAGTCATATGCTACAAACCAAGGTTGAAAATACCACATATATATGTCTACCAGAGGACCGATCACTATGGTGTTGGCCCATACTGGCTCAGTGGACAATGTTGAACCAACACCACGCATTGTCATTTGCGGTATGGGTTGTAGGATCAAGGTCAACCTCACCACCAGGGGTCGCTTTACGCTGGAAAATGGCGGCTTCACGAACTAGTAGTGAGGACAGGACCGGATGGCTCTGGTTTCGAGATTGGGATCAAGGCTAAGCGGTGAGGTTTTTTTTAAAGTCACTGTACGCATGCGCCGTGTGTAAGTAGCGCTGGGGTGGACGTTTTGGGGTCGAGCTGGGCGAATATTGGTCCGATTGAGTCGCGGGATGTATCAATCTGAAGATCTCGAACGGGTGTAACGTGGAACTGACATCATTCTGCGCATGCGCAGTAGAGAAAGGGCCTTGGAAAGGACGTTTTGGGGCCGAGGTGGACCCCTAGTGGTCCGTTTGAGTCGAGTGAGGTATCAATGTGAAGCATACGTGAGGGAGCATCCGACGGGATAGGTGTGGCGTGGAACTGACGTCATTCTGCGCATGCGCAGTATACAACGCCTATGGAAATAAACGTTTTGGGGTCGAGGTGGACCACTATTGGTCCGATTGGGTCGAGTGGGGTAGGAATTTCGTCATTCTGCGCATGCGCAGACAGGGAATTGTGAGAAAAGGGTATGAAAATACACGTTTGAGGCCGTCTAAAAATAGAAATAGACGTTTTGGGGCCGAGATGAGCCACTTTTGTTTCGAATGGGTCGAGTGAGGTATCAATGTGAAGCATACCGGTGGGAGCATCCGACGGGATGGGTGTGCCTTGGAACTGACGTCATGCTGTGCATGCGCAGTAGACAAAGTGTATTGAAATAAACGTTTTGGGGTCTACGTGGGCCAATATTGGTTCGATTGGGCCGCTGGAGGTGTCAATGTGTATCACCCGTGAAAGAGCGAGGGAGCATCCGACGAGATGGGTCTGTAGTCCGTTTTCATCATTCCACGTATGCGTAGTCGGGCCGTGGTATAGAAAGCAGCAATTTTGGGGGGTGTGAAGGAAGGTTTTTGGGATCGAGAGGGATCATCCGTGGTCCGAATGGGTCGTGGGAGGTGTCAAAGTGAAGCTCTCGGCGTGTTGACCACGATTTGGGGGATGCCACGTCATTGGTGACGTCATCAGAAGGAGTAGTAGCCAAGGTGGGCATTTTGGGGATGTGAAAGGTGTTTGGGGGAAGAGAGGGACCATCAGTGGTCCGAATACGTCGTGTGATGTGTCATCGTGAAGCTCTCGGGCTGTAGACCATGATTTGGGGGATGTCCACGTCATTGGTGACGTCATCAGTAGGAGTAGTAGCCAAAATAGACATTCTGGGGTGTGAAGGAAGGTGTTTGGGTGTAAAGAGGGGCCATTCTTGGTCCGAATGTGTCGTGGGAGGCGTCAAAGTTAAGCTCACGTGGTGTAGACCACGACTTGAGGTTTGTCCATGTCATCTCTGAAGTCATTGGTGACGATCAGTAGGAGTAGTAGCCAAAGTCGACATTTTGGGGGTTTGAAGGAAGGTGTTTAGGGGTAGAGAGGGACGATCCTTGGTCCGAATGTGTCGTGGGAAGTGTCATCCTGTAGTTGTCATGGTGTAGATCACGATTTGAGGTTTGTCCATGTCATCTCTGACGTCATTGGTGTCGTCATCAGTAGGAGTAGTAGCTAAAGTGGGCATTGTGGGGGTGTGAAGGAAGGTGTTTGTGGGTAGAGAGGGACCATCCTTGGCTCGAATGCGTCATGGGAGGTGTCATCTTGAAGCTCCCGTGAGGGAGCGTCCGACTGGACCAGTGTGTCGTCCGTTTTAATCATTCTGCGCATGCGCAGTCTCGCCGTAGTATAGAAAGCGGGCATTTTAGGGGTTCGTGGGGTGTGTTTGATGGACCATCCGTGGTCCGAATGGGTCGTGTCGGATGTCAAAGTGAAGCTCTTGGTGTGTAGATCACGATTTGAAGGGTCTATGTCAGCTGTGTGACGTCACTAGTGACGTCATCAGTGCGAGTCGTAGCCAAAGTGGGTGTTTTCGGGTTGTGAGGGAAGGTGTTTTGGGTAGAGATGGTCCATCCCTGGTCCGAATGCATACTGTGAGGTGTCATCCTGTAGCTCTCGTGGCGTATACCGCGACATTGGGATGTCCACGTCATTTGCGAAGTCCTAGCCAAAGTGGGTATTTTGGGGGTGTGAAGCAGCGTGTTTGGGGTAGAGATGGACCATGTTTGGTCCAAATGGCCCGGTTGAGGTATCCAAGTGAAACCTTCGTGGGGTAGAATTGAACTGATGTGTTTTTTATTGGAAGTCGCACCAATCTGCGCAGTTGGGGTGTAGTAAGTAAAGTGGTTATTTTGGAGGTGCACAAGGGTATACATGAGAGATTGAGGTTCTATATCTCATCCAAGGGTGGTGTGTAGGGTGTCAAATCGAAGCTCTCGTGATTCAGATCACGATTTTGGGGATATCCACGTCATCTGTGACGTCATCAGTACGAGTAGTAGCGAAAGCGGCCATTTTATGTGTGCAATGGAGTGCGTTTGAAAGGGGCCATCTTCTGTCTGGCTACCTGGTAGACTTACCTGTGTGTGTGCGTGCGCGTGTGTGTGCGTGTGTTTGTAGGTGTATGCTTGTGTGTTTATGCGCGCGCGCGTGTGTGTATGTGTGAACACTGTGCTTAGCCGTCTCTCTTTCGGAAGATATGGAGACTGACGAGCCGTTCCTTTCTGTCGCTGTAAGACAGAACTGGCATTGCCACAGCGTCAGAGTCAATAGGGCAAAGGCCATTGTGACGCCAATGAGCCGTCGCTGGTTCCGGTGTGAGCGGTGTGAGCCCGGGCATCAAGGATGGATTTCATAGTCCAGTAGTGGTGGCTGACAGCACACCTCTCCATCTAGTCGACTCTCGAGGACCGCTTCTGTGAAGTCTTTCAGGATCTGGCGTCGCCCCTCGTTGTTGACGCCATCTGCAAACATGGACCGAACCACTGCTCGGTAACCCGTGAGTGAATAACGTGAGTAACCACGGTCGCATGCTGTAAAATGCTAGTCGCATTGGGATGGGTCTCGTCATGGCTCTGCAACAGTGGGAATGGGGGTGTGGGGTCGAGGGGAACGCGTTACATAGACGATGTCACACATTTGCAGCCCGGGAATTGTAGGAAAATGACATATGGGTGGACGTTTTGGGTCGAGATATTTGCATAGCAATACATGCAAGAAAGAGAAGAGGAATCTCGACGAATGCCTTAACGCCTTTCTTAAATCCCTAACAGAAGCATCGACGGCTGCTCCTGTCGAATCAAAATCCGTGATTTGATGTTGCATCTATAATATTCTCTCTTACCCAGTAAGAGTCAGACTGGCAGTGATATGTGCCTGCGCATTCGAGAAGTAGTAGAGAAAGTGAGTTTCAGAAGAGCAATGGAGTGCGTTTGGAGGAGATAAGGGCCTTTTCCTATCTGGCTACCTGGTAGAGTAATGCGTGCGTCGGTATGTGGGGGGGGGGGGATTTGACTTAATGTCACACTCAAGTTTGTTTCACTCATATGGTGACAGTCAGTTTGGTTGGTGGAAGAAGCTGGAGAACCCGGAGAGAACCACCGCCCTTTGGCAAGTAACTAACAAACTTTCACACATGTACCAGCTGGGCTCGAACCCGTGCCGGTTCAGCGTTGTGAGGCTAGCGGTCACCAGCGAAACGCCTTAGACCACTCGGCCACCGAGGGCCCGCGTCGGTATGTGTGAGCGAGTGGGTATGTGTGTGGTGTATGTGCCTGTGGGTGTCCCTATATGTACCGACACCACCACTACCACCACCACCGGGCGTTGACGCTCATCAACGCCCGTTGGTTGTGGTAGCTTTCATGGGGCGGAGCTCTTGGATCGGTGCTCGGAGCTCTTAGCTCGGAAATGACGTCATCGTACGCATGCGCACGCACCTGTGGTGCACTCGCACCCTGGTGTAACCTATGCCCTTCGGGCTATAGCGTACAGGGTTCGCCACATAGTGACGTCAATTTGATAAGTAGTAAAATTGCATCTGGGCCCTCATTTAGGGGCAGATAACTCTGTTTGAACAATTCCTGTTTATCTCCCCTGATTCGTACCGGAAGTGGCCTGTGACCCCTGCCTGCCCCTAAATGCGGGCCCAGAAGCGCTTCATATACTGCAGGTGTACCCATTGTCTACCAAGTAGTGTATGAGGTGTTCCAACCGACGTAACAAATCTGCAAGAAAGAGATCATTGCCAAATTTGTCTACATCAACCTGGACCTGACCAGTGTGAATTGGTCCTCTTCTCTCACCAGTGTCACTTATCTCAGGGGCAGCCAAAAGACTCGTCTCTTTAAGATTATCAGTTTCCCGATAGCTGTGACACTGTTCATAATCTCCAGGCCCATCCACATAGGTCTTGCCGGGCGGCCGTTTCACTGATGGTGATGAGCTGGCTGCCTAGACTTCTGTAACAGGAGGAATTTGGCATAGAAATTGTCGCAGGAATCACAAGCGAAGCAAGGTTTACCATCTTACGCAGGCTGTCTGAAACTTTCGACAGGGGCGGCTTATTTGCTTCCACCTTTTTCATGGGGAGGGTGGATCCGAAAATATTAGCGAGAAGTATTGTGCAGATCAACATGTCGACATATATTTATTCAGGTCATCACCAGGAATGGTAGTTTACAACAGGTTCCATGAGTATATATAAGTTTTACAGAACAACATGTTGTTTAAGGCGAGTGAATAAGCACCTCTTACATTCAATATGTAGTGTCTTTACAACCAGGGAAATAAACAACATAACTTTTGGGCATATAGGATACATGTTGTTGAGAAAACGATTGTATTTTTTTCTTGTGGATTGCCATTTAACAATTATTTTGGCAGGCCCACTTAGCACCTTGATAATTTTATATACCTATACACTTCCTTGTAATGCATTCACCTTGTTTGCCAACATACGGCAGATTCAACAGTCTTATGTAGGCAAACAAGATGAATGTATTGCAATTTGTATTGTTGAGGAAGTTCCAGACAAATCTAATTTTACGTCTACTGCGCATGTCTCTGAGCATCTACCAAATTAGCGACATTTAAAAGAATTTTAATAGAAAAGGAAAATACAAGTTGTGGAAGGGTTTTTTAATTAGATAGTGTGTTTTCCAAAATTTGAGGCAATACCATCTCAACGAAGTAACGCTAGCAAACTGGCTCAGCAATATTAGGATAAATTGGGCTCATGACCATGTTTTTTCTATATTGGCATCCTACTCTCTTGAAGAGAAGCTTGGTGACACCTCATTTTTAATAGATTTTCCGATTTCGCATTGTTCCAGAAAACTCCTGAGGCATTTTAGAGAAAATGACATTTAAATAAAATTCTTAGAGTGATCGTTCGTCTGCAGGCCTTTACATCGCTATACATGTACATATCAGGGTAATTTAATATTTCATCCTTCTATTGGAAGATGGATTCTATTTCGTATTAAATTCCACTGTATCATCATATCCAAAAATGCTTACATGTATGTAGGGAGAGAGAGAGAGAGAGAATTAGGGTTTAACGTCGCATTCATGTATGTAACTTGTATTATTTCACTGCCTTGTCTTTGTACCATAGAGCAGCAGGGAGGGCGAGCAGACGTTGCGGCGGCGGCGAGGGCGGGTGTGAGGGCAATTCAGCGTGGAGGGGTGTGTGGGGAGGGAATGAGAGAGGGCGACGGAGGGCGAGCAGACAGCGTGGGGGTGGGGGGGGAGAATGGGAGAGGGCGATTGGGCGCGAGCAGACAGCGTGGCAGGGTGTGGGGGACTCACATAAATGATGATCGATCTCCGTAGGATTAGGAGGCTGGGCGAGCAGACAGCGTAGGGGCGAATGGGCGCGTGAGGGTGGGGGGGGGTGTGGCCCGCCCCACCCCCTCCCCAGATGCGCTCTGCGTGGTAACTATCCAAGGTCCTATTGGACAAGGGTACTAACATGATATACCTGAGGTAAACTCGCTGCAATATGAAGGGACACAATATCTGCGCTTGGATAATAGTCGGTGAAACGGCACTCTGTGGAAGGAGTTGCTGTTGTGATTATTGTAAGTTCCACCTGCTAGAGATTCGTGACGGTCGACGGATCCCTGTGCCCTGTCCATCTTTTGGCAAGGGTGTTCAGAGCGACATACAGCGTTGCCGGGCCTGTCGAGGAGATAGAATAAGATTAAGGCACCTGGCTCTAGAGAAAAGGGCAGTTTTCGTTGGTGTTGTCAGAACTCTTCGCGGTCTGAACACCTATTAGTCCTTGCCGACGAGTTTAGAAGACTCGCGGCCGTCGAGATCGAACCAGTTGACCTGACTTTGACCTCGACAAGACGGTTCCTCCACCAACACACCCACCAAAGGGTTTAGACCGGGACTGGTACCGCATTCGGCGAGAAGCCAAGACGAGTTTGAGGTGGACGGCGCACGGTTCGTCTTCTCTACGTTCAATGTCGAGGAGCTCGGTGACCCATTGGGAATCGGGATGTTAACCTGTTTCGGGGGCACCGGATCCGGGGTGGGATGTACATTCTCGATAGCACCATGGACGACGAGCGCGCTGCCGCACTTCTTCGAGGCCTCCCAGGCAAATATCTTCTTAGGATTAGGTGGCTGCGGGAGCGAACAGTTAACAGTGACGGTGACACGGAGTGGTTCGTTGAGGATAAATTCGATCCCGTGCGATTGGAGGGCCGAAAAGGAGGAGGTGCTGTTGAAGTCTCTCGTGAAACTCGAGTAGGCACGCTAACGGGCATTGGCGCCGTTTATTTCAAAGGTTACTACCGCGTCAGTTGTGTAGTTTATGGGCTCTATCCCATCAGAGACCCAGACCCCGCCAACCTCGCGCCGTTAGCCCAGAGGGTGGTGGAGCACTTTGAAGGTGCCCTAAGAGGCCAGGGTCTCACCCCCGCCAGGCGGCGAAATATCGAAGCGTAGGAAGAGAGGGTCCATGAGACGGGAGCCACTGTTGATGACGTCTCCCAGCTCGAGAAGATCCCAAAGCAAGCGATCATCCTCAAGGACAACGTTGGAGAAGTCATCTACAACAGCGGTAAATAACAAGGGGGTAGGTATCGGCCCATCGTTATCACCTACCACAACGGTCATGCTTGGGGAAAGGAGCTGCATTTCCCAGTTGCCGGCAACGTGCACTATTAGGAAGGCGATGTTTGGCAAGCCGTGCTCACAGCCACGGAAGGTCAGGGTGAAGCAGCTAGGGTGTTTGGAGGGGGTGACGATAAAAAACTCGACCCAGCCTTGATCGGCCAGTTTGTTCTCGCCGACGGCCGTGTGTTCCGCTCCCGATCCAAGTACCTAAGGCTGTTTGAAGACTGTCGCGAGTTCGATCCCGTGGATCCCGAAGGACTAGCCTGTCGGGTCTTTTCTAAAGAAGGGGCGGCCACTCGTACTGCGAGAAAAAATGGCTGGAACCCCACCCCGGTGAGGTTTCTGGAGGATGTTCAACGGCATGCGTTGAGGCTGGTCACGGCGGTGTGTGATGCAGTCCCGAGAGTTACAACGTTTCAGACATTGTTCGCCTCGATCAGACGGCTAGCTACCCCTCGTCGCCCTTGGGGTTGGGCGATTGCACGCCATATTTCGAGGGATTTGGCCACCCAACACACCACCTTGTTCGTGTGGCCATCAACAGCCCTCTCCCAGAAAGGGACCTGTCGGGTTTTGCCGAGATCAAAGCTTGGGAATTCGCACCGGATGTGCATCCGCTAATACCCGCGTGGTTTGGACGGCACTTCAGTAGGCTAGAGGCCAAGGACAATGCCCTGACCGCGCGTGGCTGGGCGCCTCTAATGCTCCTGAGATATATGATAGACACGCGTGTCTTGCTCCACCTCGAGGTGTCTGAGGCTATCATCGCAACGGAAAAGCAAACGGACGTATGGCTGCCACGCGACAAAATCATTGCTCGTATCGCGATCGGTAAATTCACCGCAGGTGCGGCCACCTGCGGTAAGCAAAAGACCCGCCGGTGGCTCTTGGACCAGGCCGAGCTCGATTTCCGCGTGCGAGATCTGCGTCAAACCAATAGCTTGGTGGGCTACGATCGCGTCCCGGGCGCTGGGTTTGTCTTGACGTATTACGACGGCTCACAGCCCCAGTACACACACCTGAGGGCTAGCATGCTTGGATACTGGGCCATAGACCTGTTGGCGATGCTGTCTCACTTCGAACCTCACCAAGTCCACAGGGTGGCTATCGATAGTCTGTACATAAAACCCGAACACCTGAAGAGGCTTGAAGGCGTACCGACTTTCTGAAGGCCCCAACCATCGCCCTGCTACTGCTATCCTAATCCCGAGTGTGCTTGTCAGCGGTTCCCGTGTTATGATCACCCGTCTGATCGGTGCGACAACTGCAAAGAGGGCCGCATGATATCGACTGAGCGTCGGGTGATTGGCGCGTCAAGGCAGAGGAGTTGAAGGCGCCGATGGACATCGCTATGTATCTCCCGCCACCTGAATACTGGCACTGCGAAAAAGAAGTTACGCCCAGCACTGCCCCGAGCTGTAATGACCCACTGGCTTTCCATCATCTAAGCTACCTCAATGGCGGAGGGGGTAGCAGAAAAACCACGAGAGCGATTGAGCTCTTCCGAGTTCGAGACCCTCTGGTGTTCACCCCGACCCACCGCCTCGCAAAGGAGATGAGGGCCAGAGGAGTCAAAGCCCAGACCTGCCACAGCTTCTTTCGGTGGAGCGGCCAGAATGACTGGACACCCGACCGCATGGGCCAAATGTTCATTCCCCGTGTCATCATCTGGGACGAGCTCTGCACTGTGCGCATGTCTATCCTCGAGATATTCTTGGACTGGCTAGAGCAGCATGGGGTTCAGGTCGTCTGCTGCGGTGATCAAGGCCAGCCTCCACCAATTGCTGGAGAGATGCCCCATGACTGACTGCGGCAAAAGGCAGATTACTACGAAGAGATCGAAGCAGATCATAGGGCGAAACACGATGTCCTCAAAGCCCTAAAAAAGAGCATCCGCCTGAAGACTGACAAGGCCCAGTACCAGGAGATGCGTAAGGCTCTCTCCTGCTGTCTAGGGTGGGACCGGTTTGTGGAGCGGTGGAGGCCCGAGGACATTATCCTAACCAGCCGCCAGGATGTCCGAGACCGGGCCCAGGAGCTGTTGCTCCAGAGTCATAAGGAGAATTCCCAGACGCCCCAGTACCGCTGTTATACCACCCCAAAGACAGCAGGAAACAGAACATTATGGTCACCATACCCGGCATAGATCGAAAAGAAGAGCTCAATGACATAGAATATGTCACAAAGGAGGTTGCGGAAGGGGCTATCAAATCTGATGACTGGCGTCTCGGCTATTCACTCACAGTACATTCTTCCCAGGGTCTCACCATTTATGACACACAAAAGGTCCGGATCATTGGCGATTATCTCCAGTGGTCCAACCTAGTATACTTGGCCGTGTCCCGTGTGGAGTATCTGCATCAGCTAGAACGGGTAACCTGTCCACCAGTAGAGGGTACTGCGGTCAGGCAACCCACAGAGCACGACATTAGGAAGGCCATCCAGAAGAAGCTCGTGTCCTACAAGCGCCAGGATAAAGCTAAAAGCCTTGAAGATTTCAATCTCAAGGTGGACTACGTCCTGTAGCTCAAAGAGAGCCAAAACAATCGCTGTGCTGCGTGTAATATCGAAATGCTCTGGGCCTACGAATTCAAGGACACGCAGCAGTTCAGTGTAGACAGGTTGGATAACATCAAGGGGAACTGCAAGGGAAATGTGCGCCTCTGTTGCCTAGAGTGCAACCGAGGGGCTGCGGTACTCAGCAAGTACACCATCTGGTGACAGCTCAGTGTCAGGAGGCACCACCATGAGCTCTTGCCGGACAAATCCGCGAGCAGGTCTATCTTTCAGATAATATAAGACAGGCGCACCGGGCTTTGTCCAAGCCGGTAGACCTGGAGTGACCACACAGGGTCGGTCGCGCGACGGCGACCACGCTGTAGCTCGCCTGGCTGGTAGATGGAAGCGAACGCCCACAGCAGAGGGGAGCTGTTGCTCTTTGAGTCCAACGGGACGGGACGCCACTAAAGAGGGATTTTGTGGCACAGTATTCGCCTTGATGGCGTCTGATGGCTTTTTACCAGTTAGTCGAGCCACCTCCTTGTTCAGAGCTGATACCACATCGGGCAGCCGAGCCACCCGCTTACTCGACCTCTCACCCCGGCCGACTGCCTGTAACTTCATATCCTGGGCATATTGGTGCCCAAAGAGATGCCCTGACCTCGGTGAACTTCTCTTTCGTCACGTCTTACCGACACGCCGTGCTTAACCAGCAGCTGACTCACCGAGCCCATGAACTCGCGCCCTAGGTCAACTTGCAACAACTTTGGCCATCTCAGAGGTCCACGCTCGTAGATACGAGAGAGTGCGGATGCAATCTCCAGAGACTCCTTCCACGTGACAGGCTCAGCCGCTTTGTAACGGGTGGCAACGTCGACCACGGTCAGGGCATACTTGAACGTCTTACGCCGCACCTTATCATGTGGGAGAAACAAGACATCAGCCTGGTGAACCTCGTTGGGCTTAGAGACATCAAACCTCGGCCTCGAAATGCGCATGGGGCAGGAAAGTATATCTGCCACATAGCCTGTTTCTTCAGCCAAGCCTTGGTCTCTTCTTCGGAGACTTTCCGCGCCTTTGTGGATGCAGCGTGTGCGAGCAGCCTCTTGATGGCAGCGATACCACGCCAGTAACCCTGCGGGCTGTAGTAGATTTTGAATAAACTCCGGGACAACTTCGCCTCCATCCAACCGCTCCATGTGGGCGGTTTTAGTCAAAGATAGAGGCATTTAAATGCCGGTTCTGTCCCGGGGAGCGAAGAGACAGCGTGGGGGTGTCCAGAGGGTGTACAAGCGGAGCCAATCAGGATAGCCGGGCTTAGTACCATTATCAAGGGCTCGCTTCCCGCGCTCAACTTTCCAACGGACGAAGGCATCGCGGATGTATTCCTTCTGTTGGGTGCTCAGACACTTCCAGACGAGGGTACCCTCGGCGAGGTGCCGGGCCTCCGATCCCTCAGCCTGTTTCATCATCCTGTCGTCGGCTCTGATCGAGGCCTCGACCGCGTTGGACAAGTACTTTGCGCGGAAGGCCTCGTCGCCGGCCCACATACGGCGAAAGTACAGCATGGCGTTCCTGACCTTGCCATCAGGGTCATGATGATCGTGGGGGTTGGCATTGGTGGCGGCCGCGACGGCGCTGCGAGGGGGGCGCTTAGCGCCGCCAGCCGCCTGGCTGACCTCGAGAACCTCGAGGCGGGCGATAACGCCTGTGAGGAGGGTGTAAAGTTTGGAGAACTCCGTGGATAAGGCGGAGGTCTGCGTCTCGATGAAAGGCTTCAGGGTTGTGGCGAATCGACGAGTTTCTGGTGCTTGTACTTGCTGTCGGCCATCGTCTGCTGTGCCATTGTATTGCATGGATGTTGAATGCAAGAGTGCCCGCAGTATTCCACTCGCGGTTCGGCGGAGCGGAGCCCGTTTCTTAGGATGCCCAGGTGACGCCAGGGGGTTCCGGGTTGGCAGCGGGGCAGCGGGTCGGCGGCGAGTTGCCCGCGTTACTAGGCCCCGGGAGCCATTGAGAGCTCTCAAGGTTTGAGCTTGGCACTTATAGTTATTTCAAGGACAAAAGGCTCACGCGAGTGGTGGGTGATAAATAGACTGGGAGAAAAAATAAACGGTATGGTGGGCAAGAGGCGATATAAAGCTACCAACGATTATTTGCTTATTTGGTGAATTTGCCTACTTTATAGGCTACGAGCCCCGTCACGCTCATTCCTAGAATGACACAGACGATCTCTCGGTCTTTTTGGTTACCTGAAGGTACATGTCCGAAAGTCGAGGCCCTGGGCCGAGAGGGTCAAGTATTTTGCCCGTGAGTTGGGAGTACTCGCGGATTGCTGCATCGACGCCATGGAATGTGCGCACGGCGTGTCTCTGTCGTCGGAGCTCTTCATTTATCCAGTCAAGCTTTTGTCCATGCATCCCTTGCAGCCTGGAGCTATTATATAGCCTTGTCATGACGTTTGCGCTCTTCGTCAAAACGCGAACTTCGAAACATAGAGAAGAGGTAATTCGACCCACTGAAGGCAAGAGCATTGACCAGAGCTCCACCCACTAGCAAGGCAATCAAGGCCATATTTTATACATGGTTCCCGCTGGAATGGCTACTGTTTTTACCATTTCTGCTTGAGTTTGACATCTTTGAAGACATTATTGCATACGAAAAGGATCCTTTAAATTGCTGCTCGGTCCTCGTAGTTTCGGTCGGAACGACTGGCGTCAGGCGCGCTGCCGCTCGACGATCAGTTGGCTCTCCCACAGGCGGCGATCCTGAAACGGCACGCGAGCGCAATATGTATCCCACGAGCAGAGCCCCTGCAATTCCTAAACCGCATAGTATATAAGGAGCCCACTATGGTCCAGCACTTCGTGCGGTTCAGATGGTCGGTTCGGTGCTTGAGGTGGTCGTCTCGGCAGTCTGTGACACTCCTGGGGGTGCAAGACGTTCCTTGGCCTCCTTGGGCTCCATCTTCAGTCGTTCTTGTTTGGCCTTTCGCGCGGCAGCGCCCTTTCGTCCCGCTTCCACCTTTTTAGGGTTCTTTTGATCAGGCGCTGTCACTTCCTGACTGAGGGTCTGCCGAGTCACTCTTACCGGTGGCTGATTCGCTTGTGCTTCCAGTACCTCCGTCATCATCGAACGTAGACGCATATTTTTTGGACTTCCGGTTATGGTGGCCAACTAGACAGGTGTGACTGTGTTCTCTCCAGACAAAATCCGTCTACAAAAGATCTATTATCAGCCATCCGTGTTCAATCTTTTGAGGATATAACTATCTTGATCATTGAATTTATTTTTTCAAAGTATTTGTGACTAATGAGCTCGAGGAAGCGCCCTATGGACGAAATGAATAAGGACTCTGAGAAGACAAAGGATTTGGACCCCTCCAACATGTTTGGCTCGGACTCTGAAAATTGTGAAATTTCTGAGTCCCAGATGAGATCATTACAAGAAACCTACAAAGTGACGGATATTTCTGATCTCAGTAAGTGTTTCGCGAAATTACACGCTAGTTTTGGGATAGAACTGGAACATATAAAAAATAACGTGTCGTCATTGAGAAAGAGAGTCAATGTCGTAGAGGATTCGTTAGAGTCTACTACTCATGATATAGCGGAAATTCAAGAAGAAGACCTGCCTAAAATTAGAAGGGAATTGGAAGAAGAAAGAAACAAAAGAATCAAATTGGATTTGTGGGGCCGCAAATGGAACTTAGTTATAAAAGGTATCAAACGAGACGTAACTGAACCAGTCATACAGACGGATAAATATGTCAGAGATTCGTTTGTAGAGAAACTGAAAATTCCTCGAGAAAAGGCCGACTCTATTCTATTTCAAGCTGCCCACAGACTCCCCGGGGGTCCATTGGGGACCAAAAACATCTTCATTCGTTTCCTCCAGTTGAGTGACCGGGACCTGATTCTCGACGCTGCTAGGAAATTACCTAGAGGTACTGGTTATAATGCTACTCCCAACCTTCCACCTGTACTTGCACAAAAGCGCTACGAGTTGGTTCAGCACATCCAACAGCTTCCTGCAGAAGAACAATCTAAAAAGAAACTGGTGTATCTTCAGGAGCCTCCGTTTATTATCATCAAGCTGAAATAGACGTATTCAAGGTAACTGTAATGAACATTTCTCTGAAACTAACATCATGAAAATGTCTACAACTGCATAAAATAGAGAAATAACTTTCTGTCCTGCATGTAACAATCTACCTGAAAGCAGATTTTTTTTGCTGAACTATTACCTGATTACTGGAATGTATCTAATCATATCTACCACCAGGCAGTATGATGAGACCAGCCTGAACTGAGTATGATGTTTAATATATATTACTGTTATCGCTACGCGCTACGTTACGAGTTCAGCACCTCTAACAGCTTCCTGCAAAAGAACAATCTAAAAAGGAACTTGTGTATCCTCATGAGCCTCTGTTTATTATCATCAAGCTGAAATTGACCAATCTATATATAAAGGTACCTGTAATGGACATTTCTCTGAAACTAACATCATGAAAATGTCTACAACTGCATACATGTAACAATCCTGAAAAGCATATATTTCCATACTGAACTATTACTGGAATGCATCTAATCATATCTACCACCAGTACGATGATACCAGTCTGAACTGAGTATGATGTTTAATACTGTTATCGCTATATGAAATTTTTGAGCCTGTAATTGTTTACTGATATCACTATTGCTATTACACAACATGGCAATTTTGATCACATATGCCACAATGAAGATCCTCGTCATATTTACATAGGTCAGCTCAAGGTTATCAATGCCGTATCAATCCTGGCATGACAGGTCCTACATTCTAACTTTCAAATCGAAATACCAATCAGAATATTAACCCTAATTTCATATTTACTTTGTTGATATAATAATTGCACGCCACTTGACTCCCCATAATGTTTATTTATAAAATTGTCTTATCAGTCAATTATCAACCCGGCAGTCGGTCCATTAACGATTATTACTATTATGGTTGATATTGTCTCGAAAACTCATGTTTAATGTAATTAGTACTGGTAACAACGTTGATATGTCAGTGAGTCATTCATGATATCAAATCGAATATCGACATATCACCCAAGTTAGTTTTGATGACATGTCATGTAATATAATAATGAATAATTTAATATTTCTACTGTTAGCATGTGACAATGTTCAAATATTACCGACTAGTTTTCACTGTTAAAAAAATGGCTAACTATTCAGATGGATATACTGTTTACTGTTGAACAATAATAGAACACAAAGACTTCACACCTGTGTTACTTTCCCCTAGCCTGGAGACTCTAAATTTTTTGTCTGTAACACATTACAGTCTGTTCCACGAATGGACCTTCTCAGCAGTTTAGTATACACTTACTAAAATCTATGGAAAGGCGTTTTGTCAATCTGTTTACAATGTTCAATGAGTAAATTGCCAATGGGAGGGGTGTTCCATCAAATCCACTTTCTGAATTACCTTTTCATAACGAAGACGAGATAGAACTATATACATCATCAGATACAGATGCCACATCATCCTATCTTGAAGGGTTTGAGAATATGTGCTTTAAATCCGCTTGAATTGAACAGTGCCGCCACAAATACATATGTTACTGATGATAACCATTTTGAAGTGCAACATTGGAATGATATCAGTAATCAAGATTCTAAATATTATATTGAAGAAACATTTTCTTCTTACGTAAAGGATAATGCAATACGTGAGAGTTCGTCGCTTTCGGTAATTCATTTTAATGCCAGAAGTCTGCGTAAACATTTTACTGAAATTTTATGCATATGCAGCAATTTACAATTCAACTTTTCTGTTATCGGCATCTCCGAAAGCTGGTTAGATCCATCAACTGAAAACTTGTATGATATTCCAGGGTATCAACCCTACGTTTCATCTAGGTGTATCAAAAAGGGTGGGGGTTTAGTATTATATATAAAAGATAATATCAGCCGATGTGTCATCCGCGAGGACTTGTCTCATCAACAAAAGGATGGCGAGTATGAATCTCTTTTCGCTGATATACAGCTGGATAGCGAAACTTACACTGTGGGCATTATTTATCGACCACTTGGAATTTTTTTTGAAAATTTCAACAACAGTTTACAGTCTATGATGGCCACTCTAAAACCTGACAAGAACAAATGCATAATCATGGGCGATTTTAACATTGACTTATTTAAAACTGATCGCCATGGTCCAACAAAGGATTTTTTAGAGATTATGAAAACACACTATTTTTACCCTATAAAATAACAAAACCCACACGTGTAAACTCTCATACGGCGACATTGATTGATAATATTTTCTTAAATTATCATGAACATTCACTGATGTCTGGTATTCTTCTGTCTGACGTGACTGACCATTTCCCGGTATTTCATATAAATAAAGCATCAATATCTGATCCACAGCCACAACACACTTTCTCTCACCGAAAAATCACCCTGGAACAAAAATAATTGTTTCATGAAAAAATCAAACATACTACATGGGATTGCGTTAATAAAGAAAATACTGATGTTGACCACGCGCTTGATAAGTTCAGTAAAGAGTTCAGTTTTGTGTATAACGAATGCTTCCCGTTGGTAACCTCTGTGTCTCCAAAAACAAGAATCCGCAAACCGTGGATAACTTTCGGACTCTTAAACTCCATCCGTGAAAAAAATAGACTTTTTAGACAACATGTACGAAGAACTGATCCCGCAATAACGAAAGAATATAAATTGTACAGGAATAAGTTAAATCACACCCTAAAACTAGCCAAGAAGAACTATTTTGAAGTAAAATTTAATGAATGTAACAACGATATCAAAGGCACATGGAAAATATTAAATGATCTCCTGAATCGAAAGAAATCTTCTGCCCTCCCAGCTGTATTTAAAATAAACAACATTGACAAATCTGATCCAATAGAAATTGCTAATGGATTTAATGATCACTTTTGCTCTGTAGCCTCCAAATTTGAAGCAAAAATTCCTTCCTCTTTGAATGACTATAAGGAATTTCTAAATGATCCATGTCGAGATCAATTCCAGTTAGACCCGTGAGTAGTAGTATAAGTGCAAAAAAGGTAACATTGACCCCTTTGCACTTAAATGACCTCAACAATTTGCATATGACCTCTGACGTCACAGCGACAGCCAATCAGAAGCGAGTATTTTGACAAAACTACCCCAACACAGAAGAGTTCCAATCTAGGGGGAGGTAACTCTTGATGCACTTTGTAGTTTTTGTCAAATGCCGGATTATCTTCCCTGATTCCAATATTTGCATATTAAATCTATACGAGAAAATACCTGTATGGGGTATAGATGATCCGATGGTATCGTATGAGGTATCAAAGTGAAGCTTATGTGAGGGGACATCTAATGGGCTGGGTGCTGGATTGAAATAGCGTCATTCTGCGCATGCGCGGTGGACCAAGGGTATGGAAATAGACGTTTTGGAGCTAGGAGAGCCCGTAATGGTCCGATGGAGTTGAGTGAGGTATCAATGTGAAGGATTCGTGAAGGGGCATCTGATGGGCTGGGTGCTGGGTTGAAATAGCGTCATTCTGCGCATGCGCGATCGCCAAAGTGTATGGAAATAGACGTTTTGGGGCTAGGGGAGCCCCTATTGGGCCGATGGACTCGAGTGAGGTATCATTGTGAAGCATTCGTAGAGGGGCATCTGCCTGGACTAGTGGTTCGGGCGTTGTAACCAGTCTGCGCATGCGCAAACAGGGAATTGCGGGAAAAGGCTATGGAAATACACGTTTTAGGGTCTGGCTGGGCCACTAGTGGGCCGATTGGGTCGAGTGAGGTATTAATGTGAAGCACACATGAGGGGGCATCTGACTGGAATAGTGGTTCGGGTGTTGTCACCAGTCTGCGCATGCGCAAACAGGGAATTGTGGGAAAAGGCTATGTAAATACACGTTTTGGGATCTAAGGGAGCCCCTAGTGGGCCGATTGGGTCGAGTGAGGTATTAATGTGAAGCACACATGAGGGGGCATCTGACTGGAATAGTGATTCGGGTATTGTCACCAGTCTGCGCATGCGCAAACAGGGCATTGTGGGAAAAGGCTATGGAAATACACGTTTTGGGATCTAGGGGAGCCCCTAGTGGGCCGATTGGGTCGAGTGAGGTATCCATGTGAAGCACACATGAGGGGGCATCCCCCTGGACTAGTGGTTCGGGTATTGTCACCATTCTGCGCATGCGCAGAGAGGGAATTGTGGGAAAAGGGTATAGAAATAGACGTTTTTGGATCTAGGTAAGCCCCTAGTGGACCGATTGGGTCGAGTGAGGTATCGGTGTAAAGCATACATGAGGGGGCATCCGCCTGGACTAGTATCTGGTCCGTGTTTAACATTCTGCGCATGCGCACACAGGGAATTATGGGAAAAGGGTATGGAGATAGACGTTTTGGGATCTAGGTAAGCCCCTAGTGGGCCGATGGGGTCGAGTGAGGTATCGGTGTGAAGCACACATGAGGGGGCATCCACCTGGACTAGTGTCTCGGCCGGTGACACCAGTCTGCGCATGCGCAGGCAGGGAATTGTGGGAATAGGGTACGGAAATAGACATTATGGGGCCCACATGGGCTACTATGGGTCCGATGGAGTCGTATGAGGTCTGATTTTGAAGCTCTCGTGAAGGGACATCCAACTCGGCTTATGGTTCGTCCGTGTTCAAGAGTCTGCGCATGCGCGATCTGGCCGTAGTATAGAAATATACACATGGGTGTGTGTTTGGGGTACTCAACCCCATATGGGTCCATGGTTGTGGTTTGGTGGTGCGGGTTCTGCGCAAGTGGGTGTGACGTCACTTCGGGTTGCACTAAAACTACCTCCGAACACAGAAGAGTTCCAATGTTTCCTTCGACCTGATGCATGTACTTTCAACATCCGGGTTTCTCACCGCCTGTATGGAATGCATGTATCCCGTAATGCCCACTCTTACCCTAGACCAAAGCATGTACTTGGTCTGTGGGCTGATTTCATTGGCTCTCTATTTTACTGCAGTGCTCTTGCATTGTTTTCTAGGCATTGACGGGTTATACTTGATCCCACCCTAGGCCACAGATCGGCCACTCTGCTCAACCCATTCATGGACTGAATCCACACATGTTCGGCTTTGGGCATTATGCTCACACAGAAAACACGCAAGACAGATTTTTGAGATCTCATTTTGTTTTTATTCAGTGAACATCAACAACGTGAGAACAACCACGTGAAAAAAACTGAAGCCCGGAACAGGGGGCTTTACGTGAACAAACTTAAGCCCAGAACGGGACTTGTACATTGAAATGAGCGGCAGCCCAGTCATATACGAGTACATCTCGGTCCTCGGCCTTGGGGTACTCGTCAAACATGTGGACGATCGTCTGCATGGGATGGTCCCGACATCGATGGTACAGGTAAAACAAGCAATATTGTCCGCACACATTACTGGTCAGGCTTTGCAACGTTTTGGTATTCCAACACCACGTCTCTGTGCCTTGATCCATGAAGTCTGTTAAATCGGGATGGAGGGGTGGTAGGCCGTACGGGTCAAAGTATTCACCCCGCTCTTCTGTCAAGTACACGGCCACCCAGTGTTGACCGGGCCGATTCATCGGGTCTGTATTCAGGACGTCAGCAGCAGGATACACACGGTCTGATGGGAACACATATCGGGCGAACACTCCTTGAAATACCATGCGTGTCCACGGTGCGTATCTGGTCTGTATCCATGTTAGGTGGCAAAGTCACACAGGACGTTACGGCTTCTATCGATTTGAATAATGTTGTCAAACTCAGCGTAGCAAATCACATTGATGGTTTTCGGTAAAGGTGTCCCGAAATGCAGTTCCAAGCGTAAGTTGCCTTTCTTGACGAGACTCAGTTGATGATCGTTGTCTAAGGTGGGGGTGAGATCGAAACAGAACAATGTGTATCCTCTGTCGAAATCGTCTCGACTGGTCATATTTCCCTCGTCTTGGTTGATTTGGCCAGTTGCTGTGAAGAGGTTCAGATAGCTCCGGATGTAATTGTCCGTTCCAAAGTTAGGTTGTAAGGGGCGTGCCGGTACCTGTTGACCATCCACATGCAGGGCCACGAAATTGATGTTGAACGCTTTTAGGTTGAACGGATTCCTCGAGAGTGTTCCATTATAACTGACGTTCTCCACACAAGCTAGGGTTAAACGCTTGGGCAAATCCCCCAGGAACAGGTTTTCTTGATTGACAATCATATTCCCTTTAGGGACGGAAAAGACCTTGGTCTGTACTCGTCGTATCGGGTACTGGGCTGGTTTTTCCTCCAAGGCTCTGATGTGCCCCAACTGTACCCCTGGGCTCGGTTTCACTTTGCGTACAAACAGACTGGCCTCTTGGATGACAATGTTATACTCGAGGTCCTCACTCGGGGCCATCAAGGCAAACGCAGGCGTTGCGCGCACTAGTCGTATTTTGACAGGTACTCCATTCAAGAGGTATCGGTCCTGCATGAATAAGTCCGCATGCAGACGTTCCATCATATCGACCGAGTGACTCTCTGCTGTGGCATCCACTCTCTCCGTATAGCCGGCATTATCAGGACTCGCTTCCATGTTGCCTGGGGTATCTCGGTAGAACAACGGGGCTGTCAAATACGACTTTTTAGCGTCACGCCCGTAGGATAACAGTGTTTCGATGTAGGCTCGGTACGGGTACGTGTTTGTTGAGGCGCTCACCAGTTTATCACTGAGGGCTATATCCACTTGCTGGAATAGTGAATGAAGCCAGAGATTCACTGGACCCACGGGTGCATCTGCTTTGAGGACTGACCCATCTTTATTGGTGATTTTAGCTTTCACATGTAGGTACGTATGGGCTAAATCCAGGTAGGTGGTATCTGCGTTGGTGATGGTGAATTCAATGGGGCCTGTGGCTGTAATGCTGGAAAGGGGCAGATGTTCCACCCATTGACCCTCTTCGGCACTAGTCTGAGTAGGTGGGACGGTCCATAAATCAAATTCACTGTTGGTAGAAGGACACGACTCGGCATGGATGAAAGCCATCTTTAGGTTGCCCTCCACAGTTTCGTAGTAATGGCCCCTCTCTAATTTCATAATACGATAGACTGCCCTTGTTCTGTTACATCATAATTCTTCTTGTCTCCTTAATAGCTTATATCTATAATGCCATCCTATTCAGCATTATCAACGCTGCAAACGAGTACGTACAAATCGAGGGCTGGCTTCGTCTACACGCTGGTCGGGATCATGGAGTAAAGTTTGTCCTGCCTCAGTTATGCCCCTTGGGTGTGCCTAAAAATCGGGACTCATTTACGGGAAGAAAATCTGACAAAAAGCGGTTAGGTTGACACCCACTTTTGTTTGCCTTTTTAAGTTGAGACCGGACCAGAGAACGCGTGTAAGAAGTTTAATTAAAATCGCTCTTACAGATTTTTCTGGAAATTGAGCCGAGTTTGACCATTTTTCGACATTTTAAGGGGTTTTCTAGGAAAAATGAAGCAAGCATGAAGAAGAATGTTCGAGTTTAAATTTTCTATAACATAGCAGTGGTATATCTTAAAATAATAGTTTCATCGTGCTCTTTCAGAAAATATATACATATAAGTGATTTGGGTTGAAGGTTTTGCGACAACTGGTGGCCGAAAAACGGACCCATAGTCTATTCCAT
>JAVTVY010009229.1:0-49252 GCA_036873755.1 Hanleya hanleyi | reverse complement strand
TGCAACAGCTTTAAAGGAAAAGAAAAAAAATTCTTCTTTTCCTTTCTAAGACTTCCCATTTGGGCAAATAGATGTATTGCTAGTGGCAGAAGATCATCCACACTGAAGTTGGTCTGCACCTCTAAGGACCTTATTCTTCCTCCAGACGGACCTCTGAGCTGATGAAATGGGCTTGATATCGTGTTCAATCAGAGGTCAAAGGTCAATAGGACTCTAGATCCACTTTCTATATTACTGACGAAGTTTGCTAGATTAGTAGTATCCAGCAGCCGATTTGGATGAATTCATTGGTTCTGGTGAATGATCAACCTGTTTACTATCCAAAATGGCTTAGGTGGGGATAGTCAACTATATAGATTTGAGAGACGCTCAGGGAAGGGTTCGAGAGTACGAGGATTTCTGTGAATTCTGTGGTTTCCGTCCAGCTTTCACTTTATATTATGGATTAATAAACGCGCTGAAATATAGTGTATAGAATCTTAAGCTCCACAGTAGAAATGTATTAGGCACATATGGTCCACGTATAGCTGATCATCTATTAATATTGCTGAATTGTAAAAAAGGTTGTAGAAAAATATCTGCACTCTTTACTCACAAATTGTATTCGGTTCCGAAATTTGAACGTAAACGGCACGATAGTAAAGAAGTTTGGAATAGAGTCTATATGGTTCCTAGATCGGCTACCCTAGATGCAAGATTACTATGGTTCCAATACAGGATAATAGGTCGAATCCTTGGAACCAACGAATATTCACACAAAATAGGATTTCAGGATCACGATACCTGTTGGTTTTCCAAAAGTACGTCCGAATGCATTTCCCATCTGTTTTGGTTCTGCCCTGTTGTGAATCAGTTTTGGCGAGAAGTAAATCTCTGGTTTTCGGACTGTGATTTCAGTCTCATCCTTAACGCAACAACTGCTATTTTAGGTATAACAGACGGTCTAAACGAATATAAAGATTTAAATTTCTATATGTTGCAAACACGTTTTTACATATATAAAACTCGTTGTCAAAAAAGTATTCTCAGCTTACCTAATCTCAAAACAGAATTGGAAAATTATAGACAATTAGAAAAAGTTATTGTACTGAGAAAAAACACCTTGGTAGAACATTACAAAAGATGGGAACTCCTACGTTATTGACAGTAATTTCTTTCTATTATGAAGGAAATTATTTTTTTCCTTTTCCTATCTGTTTAAATGTTTTTGTTGTGTACACATGCTGCCAGATGATCTTTTGTGTACAGGACATACCAAAATGTCATTATGTTATGTGTTACCAAATCTTATGTAACAAGTATCTATATCTGTGCAAATAAAAAAAAATGCTAGTTTTTCTCTTCAGTTGTAGATGACTTTCTTTTCCGTTCATTTTTCTTCTAATGTTTCTGCTAGGGATGGTGCTCTCTCCTGATCGCATGAAATGAGCACCAGGTGGTCTGTTTATGAAAATATACAACACAGAAAATAATAAAAGAATTATTCTTAATTATGTTATACCACTGCAATTCATTTTTCACATATATCTGAATAAACGTTCAATAAACATTAATACACGTACAACATTTAGATGAAGTTTGGTTTCATTCCTGACTCTGATTAATTTTATGTCCACTTTTCATCGACCAACTTTCGGACACAATTTATCCTAAAAAACACCTATAGAGTCAGAAATGCTGAGCAGTAGGGGAGGGATCGCATATTTATCCTCACGCCGAAACAGATGTAACCTAAATTAAATATGGTAAGAAAACCTCCCATACCTGTGTGCAGATCATCAGATCAAGGGTTTTACTAAATGTCGTAAGTGAAGACGGAACCACGTTGGCTATTATTATCACGAATACACCCCTCTGCACACTACATGACTAATCTCAATTTCGGGGGAACATGGACATGGAAGGTCTAATTCCATTAACCCATAACTCTTCCGCGCATAGAATCAGTCTCAGCTTGCTAAGGGCATTTCACGTCCCACTTAACACAACCCTTAGCTCAATGGCTTCGTTCTCCGTGTATTTCGCCCCATGTCAGCTTCCCCAAGCATCAAGTCACATGTCCGCTCTATTTAAACGAGCCAATGAAATTATCCGAATTCAAATATTTTGACCTGGGAATCTCAGATGTGAGACATGTCGATTGCACTTTAGTGCTCGAGGCGCAAGACTGGGAGACCAAAACCGAAGTTGTGCGAATTAGCTATTTTATTTCTCACTCTAATGGAGCATGCTTCTTTGTTTTTCTTAAGAAAAATCATATTACAAATGGTCTAACTTATTAGAAAAAAATGAAATCGGCGGCAGTTCACAGGAAAATGATATGATTTTTATTTTGTGAGAAGAGCATTTCGAGGTCCACCAAGAGATCATTTCAATCGATGAATGTGATTGCGCCCATGTCGGGTCTCACGGGACCAATCGCATGTGACCATTTGGGAAACGCCCTATTACACTCAGATATCACCCGTTACCGCATGGCTATGAGCAGAAGTTTCTACGTATGATCGTGCCATGGGTTCGGATGATGAATCAGTCTTGGCACTTAAATATTTTTCATACCAGCGTAGCTTGGTTGCTTTATTTAGGATAGCAGACGGTCTCATCGTGTAACTTTCGTAGCAGGCTTTCTGGAAGTCATCTCAAAAATCCGATAGGCCATACTTTATCCTCGAATTCAGCTGAAACCAGACAAATTAAAGCGGTCATTAAAATGATGTAGCAAACGAGGAATGCCTTTATTGGGACTAGGGCATTGCAGTGGGATCAAGCAAAGTCGTTGAAGTGATTAAAGGTAGTTATGCCATACTGTGCGAAATTAGATTTATAATACAGTCGCTTGTTATAGTTATATATTGATAGCACACTGGGGATCAGGAAGTTGTAAGCAGGTAAAAGGAAGCTTACCCAATCACGTTATTACAACGGTAACATGCCCCTGGGGGCAATTCCTCGAACACTGATAACAACTTCTTCTTGTTTCTGTCGGCGTCGTTCATTTTTATTCGATACTCTGTATTAGTGTAACGTCGAATTCGCGCAATGCAGGGATATTACATTATTCCTTTCAAATATGAAAGCAATGAACACTGTATTTTGATTGGCCAATTATCTCGTGGAAAATTATTTTCCCCCGAGATAATTGACCAATGGCGAATTTCCCCCTAGATATTATCTCCGGGGATATTATCTCGGGGAAATTAAAAAAATATCAACTATGTCCCCTCCACGGTTCCGTAGTTTTCAGCTTTCATTTCTTTTCAATTGAACGTCCTAAACATATTTGATTTAATTCTGTGGTTATTTTTGTGTTCACTTTGATTTTATCCCCCAATATTAAATTATCTATATTTGTGACTGATTTTCATGTGTTTCAATTTTAAGTGGCATCATCATACCCTTTGACCCAGTGATAAAGCTGGCGAGCAAAAGATTTCTGGACACAGACTTTATAACGAAGATACACACGGACTTTATAACGGAGATACACACAGACGTTATATTCAGAATCAATTAAAAAGTCGCCTTGTAGCTCTCAGCTTCCACGCACATGTATATCACATAACGTGTGTATGTGGAACACTGGTCTAAGATCGGTAGTAGCCCATGTGGAGTTGCCTCCCATTAATTGGTAAGTAGGGGGTTACGCTGGGGCGCCTTTCATAATTTAATCTTCAGCTATCCCCATTGTACAGTATAATACCACTCAAAAACACAGAAAATAAATTGTCCATTCATCTAAAAATAGCTTTAAATAAAATGTCCACTTCCATCCCTGGTATGTGGTGCAATGGGTGACCTACATATCATGTATTTGAGTAATTTTCATTCACTACAATAGCAATTTGGCCAATATTTCAGACGCAGCATTAATAGAAAGTTAACTAGAATAACTCGGAATTCTTCTTAAAATAAATAATCTGAAAATCTCATAATTCATTGCTCGTCACTTTTGGAAAGGTCCAGAAATCTATCTTCCTGTGTGGGGCCGCCATACCCCGCGAGACAGGCCTAAACGACCCCCTAAACCTCATAACGGACAATTATGACATGATCTTTTTGTTCGTCGTTAAGGACGAGACTAATGACAAATCCTTGTTCATTACTTTAAGCGTGGTTTAGATAACTTCCTAATACAAGCCAGCGCTTAATTGCCCTCAACACATGTATACATGTTTTATCGCATGCACGTGAATGAATGAAAAAGTTTACTAGGTAAATGTCAATGAACACGACATATGATTACAACTCCGAAGTTATAGCTCGTAACAAAATACAAATGGCGGGATCAATCTCAGTAAACTCAGATATAATATCACGGAATACTATATCTGAATTCAGCCCTATATAAACCCCATGCGAATCTGAAAGTAGATTTGTTAGCCAATCACGTGGCTAGCTTGGTGAAATCACGCCCACAGTGATTACACACGGTAGCACGTGGACTGATATATAAACATTAACGGGAAACAGTATTCAAATATGGCATCATTTCCAGACGGTCTACATGGTAAAAAGTGCAGATCAAAGAGTTTACTCCCGCCGAAAAGTCTGGCTTTGTTGAGGGGTAGACAATATCAAAAGATTTGGCCGCGCGAAGATGTTAATCTTCGTGAAGTAAACGTCAATCATCGTGAGAGAGAAAAGTCAGAAATTGTCGTGATTGGCTTATTATGCGATCTCGCAGAATATCGGCGAACATTTCACACGAGGTTTTCTTAGCGTTACGTCTAGATGGTATTCCCCTGATTTACCATCTTGGTTTACCTAGCTTGATGGCGGGATAAGGTTTATCGGAATGTGACTGGTCGCCGTGCATTTTGGGATTGAAGAAAGATAAACAAACCGAGGAGTTGGTTCCCCAAGCCTGCTGGTCACAAACCTCTATTGAAGTGGGTGGGTCCAAGATTATTATGAAGACTTGACTTCCGGCGAAAATTGATTGGCCATTATACCTGACTGGGCCAGAAATGGTCTGTGACGTATTTTAAAATGTTTCTATAATATTTGACTCCAAAATATATCAAAACCACTTTTTAAAATTTTAATCGGAAAAAAAATCTGGGCCAGTTTGATTGGCACCTCCGAAATTTGCCGTAATGGTGTTGGGCCGGATGCCCCTATTTCTGGCGGTCTCATCTCGAAAAAAATGGTGGGGAATGTATGCTGAATTTTCCTTATGTTGAGCGGAAAGGCCAGGCTACCTGGTGTGGTGGGTCATTTGTGACGGCGAATATAGTTTTCTCAAGATGTGCTCGGCCAATTTACTACATATTAAGTAAGGCGAATATTTAGTGGTTTGTGACCTGTGGGAGAAAAACGAAAATCGGTCTTTCTTCATTGTCACATTGTGGACTTTTTGCGTCTTATCCGCAGTTTGCGGGAAAGAGATAAGACAAAGGGGATCTTCTCCACATAACCCTTTTCTGTAGGTTCGACTTCGGTCAATCCGAAGAACTACAAGACAACTTGTTGAGATAAACAGAGGTTTCTGTTGTTTACTTCTGCATCATAACATAGACAAAGTACAGCAAATCATGATAACCAAAAACGTCTGTACAGATGAAGCAATGGCTTAGCCTAGTGTAATATACATCAAACATTTATACAGCAGAGTAAACAAAGAACTTAACGCAGGTCTGGTCTACACTTCAGTTTCTCACAACTCAAACACTTAATTAGGGAAACTACCGGAATGGACACTTGAGCGCTGGTCATTACTCACACAGAGCTGGCCTGTTTGACCAAATGATTCAAATAATATACATGTACAGCTTTATCATATTAAATAGACGTTCAGGTTTGCTAGATCGCCCCAAAATATATAACCGCGCACAAATACTCATCTGATTCAAACTCTTACTAATCCATTTAACATTTAACAGAAGACAATTCATTTATATGCATTTCTATAACATACAGCGTAAATCAGGTTTATATTCAAGTATACAATTGACCTGATGTGACAAATCTCTCGCTCATACCAGTTACGGTATTAACCATCAGCTTCAATGGTCAGTGTTTCCTAACCACTTCAAGTACATACAGCGGTCAGTATTTCCTGGCTTCCGCTCAATTAGCAGATACGCCCCCAATCTCAATATGATTGTAATATATGTACATGTACTGATCAAACCCGTGAATTGACATTGAATCAAATAACAAGCTTCCAAAACTGATTAGGGCAAATGTGAAAATGCCGGGTTATCTTCCCTGATTCGAACATTTGCATGTTAAATCTATACAAGAAAATGCCTGTATGGGGTATGGATGATCCATTGGGGTCGTGTGAGGTATCATTGTGAAGCTTATGTGAGGTGCAATCTGATGGGCTGGGTGTAGGGTTGAAATGGCGTCAATCTGCGCATGAGCGGTGGACAAAGTGTATGGAAATAGACGTTTTGGAGCTAGGGGAGCTACTAATGGTCCGATTGGGTCGAGTGAGGTATCAAAGTGAAGCATTCGTGAAGGGGCATCTGATGGGCTGGGTGCGGGGTTGAAATATCGTCATTCTCCGCATGTGCGGTGGACAAAGGTTATGGAAATAGACGTTTTGGGATCTAGGGAGCCCCAAATGGTTCGATGGAGCCGTATCAGGTATCATTGTGAAGCCTATGTGAGGGGGCATCTGACTGGACTAGTGGCTCGGGCGTTGTTAACATTCTGCGCATGCGCGGACAGGAAATTATGGGAAAAGGGCATGGAAATAGACGTTTTGGGGTCTAGCGGGCCACTTATGGTCCGATGGAGTCGTATGGGGTATCAATGTGAAGCCTATGTGAGGGGGCATCTGGCTGCGCTAGTGTCTTGGGCGTTGTCTCCATTCTGCGCATGCGCAGACAGGGAATTCTGAGAAAAGGGTATGGAAATAGACCTTTTGGGGTCTGGGTGAGCCACTAGTGGCCCTATGCAGTCGAGTGATGTATCACTGTGAAGCCTATGTGAGAGGGCATCCGCCTGGACTAGTGTCTCGGCCGTTGTCAATATTCTGCGCATGCGCAAACAGGGAATTGTTAGAAAAGGGTATTGAAATAGACGTTTTAGGATCTAGGGCAGCCACTAATGGTCCGCTGAAGTTGAGTGAGGTATCAATGTGAAGCATTCGTGAAGGAGCATCTGTCAGACCTAGTGTCTCGGCCGTTGTCAACATTCTGCGCATGCCCAGACAGGGAATTGTGGGAAAAGGGTATGGAAATAAACGTGTTGAGGTCTGGGTGGGCCACTAATGGTCTGATCGAGTCGTATGAGGTATCAATGTGAAGGATACGTGAGTGGGCATTCGCCTTCGTGTTCAACATTCTGCGCATGCGCGAACAGGGAATTGTGGGAAAAGTGTATGGAAATACACGTTTTGGGATAGAGGACTAGAGTCCCTAGTGGGCCGATGGGGTCGAGTGAGGTATCCATGTGAAGCCTACGTGAGGGGACATCCACCTGGACTAGTATGCCGACCGTTGTCGACATCCTGCGCATGCGCAGACTGGAAATTGTGGGAAAAGTGCATTGGAAGGAACGTTTTGAGGTCTAAGTGGGCCACTAATGGTCCGATGGAGTCAAATGATGTATCACTGTAAAACAGTGTAAGGCGCATCCCCTGGGTGGATGGGTGTTAGAAATATCGTCATTCTCTGCATGCGCAGGCAGGCCGTAGTATGGAAATAGACATTTCATATTGAGGCCGATATGGACCACTATGGGTCCGAATGAGTCTAGGGAAGTGTTATTTTGTAGATCTCGGGGTGTAGACCACGACTCGAAGGGGTGTCCACGTCACCTGTGACGTCACTGGTGACGTCATCAGTGAGAGTAGTAGCGAAAGCGGGAGTTTCGGAGATGCGATGGAGGGCATTTGGAGTAGATAACGGCCTAATGAATGAGTGAGTGAGTGAGTGAGGCGTGCACAACGCCCGTGAGGCGTCCCCAACGCCCGTCTTAACATCAGTGAGAGTAGTAGCGAAAGCGGGAGTTTCGGAGGTGCGATGGAGTGCATTTGGAGAAGATAACGTCCTAATGAGTGAGTGAGTGAAGCGTGCACAACGCCGGTGAGGCGTCCCCAGCGCGCATCTTAACGCATGGACGCATTAACGACGGTGAGTGAGTGAGTGAGTGAGTGAGTGGGATCCCACTGGACTAATGGTTCCTCCGTATAGCAAAACGCCTTGACGCCATGATACTGACATATGAGAGAACAACTACAACAACAAGGATGAGAGAACAACAACAACAACAAGTTTTTTTATATAGTTTATTTTCTCCGACATCATAACATAACCACGCTGGGGGAGCCGCGTTGGGTAGGTTTTCAAGAAGTTTCTTGTCCAATCAGAGGCCACCATTTGGTCCTGCCATATTCGTTCTTGCCCGTTAGGTGTATTCTCGGCTGTCCAATCAGAAGTCGCCGTTTCAGAAAGTTCCATCTTTGCTCGGTGTGACCTAATATGATTCTTACTCATTCATTCATCCGTCTGTACATCTGTTACAAGTATCTCTTTCGAGATAATCGCGGCCATATTTTTCCATACAGGGAAAAAGTGGCCTTTGGTGGCAAGCCCTTACTTCGTCCACTGGAAAAATCTCCTCTCTCATCGTGCAAAGATCACACCCGGCCAAGGGTACACCTTCAAGGCAGGTCAGGCATCGCTGTCGATGATAGCGGAGATCCCCGGGATCTCCCCTGGTTGAACTGTAACCCACACTGAAGAAATCATCTATCATTTCCATAGTTATGGGTGGGTATCTTTTGGTAACTCTTTTGGGAAGTGGAGCGGGAACCGGCACCTTTTCATCAATCTTCAACGATTGCTCGTTTGCCTTGGAATTGGCTGGCTTCTCCATTTGATCTGGTCTGGTACATGTTGTAAGAATGTACATCTAACATGCGTGTGTTCATATTTATAGTTAGAGATGGGTAGGTTTAAAATTCAAGAAGACTCTTGTCCAATCAGATGCCGCCATTTGCATCTGTCATATTCGTTCTTGTCCGTTAGATGTATGCTCGGCTGTCCAATCAGAAGTCGCCGTTTCAGAAAGTTCCACCTTTTTGTCCTAATCCTGTTCTAGGCCTGGATATTCGTCGGCCAGCATGTCCTGAAACAGTTATTTGCGCATTCTAATCGCATTTTCCAGGGCCTCGGTAAGTGGTAAACCCATATCCTCTTCCAAGTGACGCTTGGTCTTCATGATGGACCTGTGCGTGGGGTCGCCTTTCATTTCAAGCGGTAGTAATGTATACTGTTCATAGATCGCCATGGCTGTTTTCCTGATGCGGGGCCGCATTTGGGTATACGCCTGTTGTAAGTTATCCTGTCCCGCGTCCTCGATCGCTTCAGCGTGAGTATTGATAGCTGCTGTCACAATACGATCCCAGAAGGTAGGTTCTGCCTCACTTTCCTGTGATGTAGGCTGACTATCTGAGGTCAAACTCTCCATATCACTAGATAGACTGTCAGCAATCTTGGATTCGGTATCAGACGATGCACTCTCATCAATCTCTGTGTCAGCATCTGTCTCAGTGAGCTCCTCGGGTCTGGATGGAAAGTCTTCTGGTGTCGCATCATATAGTAATGTCTGGTGAACGTGCGTTCGCACTCAATGCAAGTATAAGCCAAGCCGACGGTTGAACGTCGACTGAGCGTGTTTTAGCAATACGCTTGCTTTTATAGACGCCCGTCAACGCTTAGCTTAACGCTTCAACGCCCTGGTGAATTAGCTCAGAAGCTGTATTTTTACTAGACACCAATACATCGAAATGCAGTAACGCCCATCAACGCCCGTTGTTACGTTCTAACGCCCATCTCAACGCCATATTGCCCGTCTCAACGCCCGTCTCCATACCTGTCTCAACGCGTTTTGCAATGTCCATCATCACTGGACGTTGATGCTGGAGGTTGAAGAAGATAATTCCCCGTCTTCAGCTGGGTATCCATAAAGGTTTGAAATGCCTCATGCAGGGTCAGCAGATTCTGGGCACTGGTAGTTGTGTTGGTATCCTCATTGGATGTTATCTGTTTCTTATGCAGCAGAAGACATACGCGTGTCACCCATTGGATGTCATCTATAAGCGTGGTAAGATGAGAAGGCATGCGTTGGTGCTGAACAGTGGATTCACCTTGCGCTGTATCAATGATAGTATCGACATTGGCTTGACGTAACGCTTCGGCTAGAATATCCTCGCTTTCGGGTTCAAACAAGTTGGACTCTGCAGTGCTCATGGTGAAATGAGGGGACTGGTGCCGTGTGGTCTATTTATAGAGGAACGATTTTGATCTTAATGATGCGTTCGAACAAATGTTTCTTTTGTGCTATTGCTCTGACATACGCCGCTTTCCAGTTCATGCCGGAGGCTTTCAACATCGACGCTGTTCTTTCGAATTCCATATGCACTGGATCCTTGTCCAACAATTTCATATGGGTCAAGAGGTGAGCATACTGCTGACGTAAAGCCCGTCTTAGTCTGGGTGCCAATGTATTATCGGCTAACATTGTGGCTTCCTCTTTCGAATACCCTTTGCGGTGAAACTTGTTTCCTGTGGCCTCCAACATCTCCATATCGGCGTCCATTCTTTCTGTGAACAAATCTTCCCATAGCCTCGAGTTCACATTATGTTCATTCCCTTGTACGGGTTTGGGTTGGTCCTTCACGGTTGCGTAGTATTCGGGGACTAATGGTATGAAGGGGACACGCTGTACGGAAGCGGGTTGCTGCTCTTCCAGGAGTGGATTCGGTAAATGGTGTAGAGGCTGCGGTGATGCCTCGCCGGGTAACAGGTGGGTCATCAGCCGACGATCTTCCGGGGTATGGGCTTTGAAATCTACGAACAGGTAGCCGTACGGACGACTTGTCGCTCCTTGAAACGCCTGCATGAAATGGTCGATGTTCTGCGGATAAAGGGTTTGTGCTCTGTCGATGGGGTTGGAGAACAACACAAAGTATTGGCAGTTCAAGGCAATATCTCTGGACGCCTTCCCTTGAGGGAAGAGATTCTGAGTCAAATAGATGACGGACAGATTGCGATGATGGGACCCTTTGGTGAATAGATCGGCGATTTTCGAATTGTCCTTGGTCACACTCATCAGATCATCGAGCACTACCACGTTGGTCTGCTCGGAATCGAAGTAATAGGGTTCGTATATGTCGTGAGGAATTCCCGGGACAAAGCTCACATTCTGTAACCTTGTAGTTTCGTATATAACGCCAAACCACACGTGTCGGAGCTGGGATTGCCACACCTTCCTCTAAGAACTCATCACCCAGGACGTCTTTCCAAACTCCGTGGGGCCGCTCACCGTCATCGTATAGGGATGTTCTACGCCACTTGGTGGACCTATAGCGGGAATTCGTGGTGTCTCTTGTCTATGCGTTAGACGCATATGTCTGAGGATATTGTCGCGACGAGAGAGTGTCTTTTGACAGAACGGACATGTACTCGACATGGTACCCGGTCAAAGGATGGATACAGACTGAGGCTAATGGTGTACACACGGCCTTATATGACCACTCACTCACTCACTCACCGTCGTTAATGCGTCCATGCGTTATTAAGGGCGTTGTGGACGCCTCACGGGCGTTGTGCATGCGCAGAATGTCGACAACGGTCGGCATACTAGTCCAGGCGGATGCTCCCTCACGTAGGCTTCACATGGATACCTCACTCGACCCGATCGGCCTACTAGGGAATCCCCTCGATCCCAAAACGTCTATTTCCATACCCTTTTCTCACAATTTCCTGTTCGCGCATGCGCAGAATGTTGAACACGAACGACACACTAGTCCAGGCGAATGCCCCCTCACGTATCCCTCACATTGATACCTCATACGACTCGATCAGACCCTTCGTGGCCCACCAAGACCCCAAAACGTCTATTTCCATATCCTTTTCCTGCAATTCCCTGTCTGCGCATGCGCAAAATGTTGACAACGGCCGAGACACTAGCCCAGACGGATGCCCCCTCATGTGTGCTTCGCATTGATACCTCATACGACTCCATAGGACCAATAGTGCCCCACCTCGACCCCAAAACGTTTATTTCCATACCCTTGGTCTACCGCGCATGCTCAAAATGACGATATTTCACCCCTACAGATGCCCCTTCACGAGTGCTTCACTTTGATACCTCACTCGACCCAATCGGACCATTAGTGGCTCCCCTAGCTCCAAAACGTTTATTTCCATACACTTTGTCCATCGCTCATGCGCAGAATGACGCTATTTCAACCCCACAGGGAGTGGAGTGGTGGGGTTTATATGTGTGAGGAGGGAGTAGGGCGGTGGGGTGTATATGTGTGACGAGGGAGTGGGTTGGTGGGGGGTATATGTGTGAGGGGGGAGTGGAGTGGTGGGGTGTATATGTATGAGGAGGGAGCGGGGTGGTGGGATGTATATGTGTGAGGAATGAGTGGGGTGGTGGGGTGTATATGTGTGAGGAGGAAGTGGAGTGGTGGGGTGTATATGTTTGAGAAGGGAGTGAAGTGGTTGGGTGTATATGTGTGAGGAGGGAGTGGAGTGGTGGGGGGTATATGTGTGAGGAGGGAGTAGGGCGGTGGAGTGTATATGTGTGAGGAGGGAGTGAGTTGGTGGGGTGTATATGTGTGAGGAGGGAGTGGAGTGGTGGGCTGTATATGTATGACGAGAGAGCGAGGTGGTGGCATGTATATGTTTGAGGAATGAGTGGGGTGGTGGGGTGTATATGTGTGAGCTGGGAGTGGAGTGGTGTGGTGTATATGTTTGAGAAGGGAATGAAGTGGTTGGGTGTATATGTGTGAGGAGGGAGTGGAGTGGTGTATACATGTATGTGTGAGGAAGGAGTGGAGTGGTGTGGGGTATATGTGTGAGGAGGGAGTGGAGTGGTTGGGTGTATATGTGTGAGGACGGAGTGGGGTGGTGGGGTGTATGTGTGTGAGAAGAGAGTGGAGTGGTGGGGTGTATATGTGTGAGGAGGGGTGGGGTGGTGGGGAGGGGTGTATATGTGTGAGGAAGGAGTGGGGTGGTGGGATGTATATGTGTGAGGAAGGAGTGGGGTGATGGGGTGTATATGTGTGAGGAGGGAGTGGAGTGGTAGGGTGTATATGTGTGAGGAGGGAGTAGGGCGGTGGGGAGTATATGTGTCAGGAGGGAGTGGTGTGATGGGTTGTATATGTGTGAGCAGGGAGTGGAGTGGTGTGGTGTATATGTTTGAGAAGGGAGTGGAGTGGTTGGGTGTATATGTGTGAGGAGGAAGTAGAGTGATGTATATGTGTGAGAAAGGAGTGAAGTGGTGTGGTGTATATGTGTGAGAGGGAGTGGAGTGGTGGGGTGTGCATGTGAGGAGGGAGTGAAGTGGAGTGGTAAAGTGTATATGTCTGACGAGGGAATGTAGTGGTGTGCTGTATATGTGTGAGGAGGGAGTGGAGTGGAATGGTGCATATGTGTGAGGAAGGAGTGGAGTGGTGGGGAGTATATGTGTGAAGTGGTGTGGTGTATATGTGTGAGGAGGGAGTGGAGTGATGTGGTGTATATGTGTGAAGAGGGAGTGGAGGGGTGTGAGGAGAGACTGGGGTGATGTATATGTGTGAGGAGGGAGTGGAGTGATATATATGTGTGAGGAGGGAGTGGAGTGGTGTTGTCTATATGAGTGAGGCGGGAGTGAAGTGGTGTTGTTGTTGTTGGCCCATATGTGATGCATTCGATCGTATATATTGGCTATCTTCACGTTGATGGTATCTGAGCATATCTTGACGACAGAATGTTTTCTGATATTACGTTGCCCGATAAGTGGGTGGATGTGGCCTGACACTAATGTATCACATACGACATTATATGATAAGAACACTCCCTCCTCACTCCTCTTCCTGTTAGGGCATGATCCCCAGACGGCGCTGGGTTGACCTGTGATCGTACCCTGAAGCGTCCTGTTTCGGGGTTTTACAGCAATGCCTTGTTTGGTCACTATCTCGAACTGCACTACCAGAGCCAGACGCTGATACTGTGATAAAGCCTCCATGAACTGAACATTGGAGGCTTGGTTCTGAGTACCGACTTTAAGACGATGCGTCATGGTGTTTTGGCGTAAGGGGGGTCGACAAGAGATACTGCGTTAAGACGGTGAGTGCCTTGTGAGAGAGTGACACAACTCTCACCGAATTCACGTTTGACTTCATTTCTATACTACTGTCCTTAGGCCGGAATTGCGCACTGCTCATGCGCGGAGACCTTTACCCATAAAGAATAGGCCAATTATAAGGATTTTCAGTTTTATGTACTACCTTTGTATAATATGTGTATGAATTGGGAATTTTATCATAGCTAGCCCCAAAAATATGTTCAGACAACTGTGTCGTAGATTCTGCAAATTGAAATTAGCAATGTTAGAAGAGTTTGTATTGTATAATTGCACCATTTTTGTCGTTTCGATCTGTTGAATCCTATGCTGTGCATCAGAATATAATCTTTGTGGTCGTTCCATTGCTTTGGTGAACAAACTCGCTGTCAATGTAGAGAATCGACAGTTCGGCATCTGATACCATCTCTTTCGTGATCGCTGCGCGCTTGAATGAACATCAATTTCGAAATCGAGGATCTGTCGATAATGTAATATCGAAAGGCTTGCCAGAATGAGGTCTGCTAGCATTGCTTTGTCTTCAAAATAGCTGGTTAATATTTAATATATAACGTCGTATTTATATATTGTGAACTTGGCTCCCATGAAACTTAATAAATGCAGGTATTCCATTTCACCACTCATCCTTCAGCAAAACCCGGAAATTACTGAACGATACACGATGGTATATTTTTGTAGAATCTATTCCATTGGCAACGAACACAATTGTCAAATACCCCTCACCCCATTCGTGTAGGCCTATATGGAGATTATGTCCTGAGTAGTATAGATTCCGCAAATCTGGCAGAGTTTATGGCACTCCGACTGCTGGTCAGATGATTTCCGGGTCTGTCCGCATCGTGCACTCTCGGTCACCTGACCTAAGGATCGCGGGTGCATAAAAATATCTGACTCGAAGAAAATCCTTATATCTCTCAAATAAATCCCTACTTTAAACCTAGGAATCATTAGGACATAATCTTGTGCAGAAAAAAGTAGGGTGTTAGGGCTATATCGATCGGGTTTATGCTGTAGACTGCCACTGAAGTAATTGAAACCGTCATCGTGCACATGTGCAGTCGTCAGAAACGCCTGTTGGGAGTTTTAGGCGAGGAGTGGGTCATGCAGTGTCCAAATACGGCGTGGTTGGTGTCTTAGGGTGCAGCACACACTAGCCAAGGTTTCGCACAAAGTGATATCTCCCTAACTTCATAATAAGGACAGTCGCCCGGTTTCGACACCATAATTGTTTTCCCTTTTTACTGGCCTTTTTCTATAATGCCACCCTGATGAACGTAACCATTCCTCCAAACGGGCATACAACAACTGCTGGTTTTAATGGTGCCCGGAACTGAATATTTGACAGGTCATAATCCGTCTATTGGTGGTCTTTTCAAAATGCCAGTTTAACGGGGAACCCTTTCAAATGCATGAAAATAGAACCATTTCCTACGTTTTCCCTGGGCAATGGGTCGAATTTGACATATTTTTATACACTTTATGGAGCTTTTCAGGAAAGTTGAAGTAGGTTTAAGGAGGATTGCGCTCCTTTCCTTTGGAATTTCAAAACGCACTTGTCTCCTGAAACAATGCCACGAGTATACCCATTCATATTTTATAGGGTTTTTGTTGAAGATTTTACAACTAGTTATGACCGAAGAGCAGAACGGATGCCTGTGTTCAGCCGCACCTAATTTTGGTTTGGACTGCATCCCGAGTGACGCTCTCCTGGTGCCGAATAACACCGGGATTGTGACATTGACCGACGATGTCTCTCGGATGCGCACTTCGGCTAGGCGTTTATATAGACCTAAGTAGTATCCCACAAGGCGCGACTGATGTCATGTGGACATTGGAGGGACAGAGAAAATAATTTTGAGAGAAATGATGTCTTCAGCAGTAGAGAATATGCAGAGTCGCTAGAATGCGCACTCAGATAGGTCAAAACGTAGAGCCCTACCCAGTTGGTCCATAACGGAGGGGGTTCTATTGCAGCTATTTTCGCAGATACGGATGAATGCACAAATCAACGTGTATTAACTGTTGCGGTCGGGCTCTGAAGGGTGTGCTGCGCATGAGCGGTCAGTAGGGGAACGCTCTACGTAGAAAGAGTTGGGTGAAAGATATCCGCATTTAATGAGACGGTATAGTATGATTGAGTTACCTCTCGGGACAGAGAAAAGAAAATCAACAAGGATTACGTGTTTCACATGTTATTATACCCTCCATCACATCACACCCAAGTTGATGTGTTTGCATAAAATGATGAATATTCGCCGTGTGTTCCCACACGTATCATCGGTCATGGGATGTCTTGTCCGCCCTCGTGATGCGGCCACGTTCGCGTTTGTCCGTATGCTTGAGACCTAAGCGTCTTCGGGCAGCCAGGATAGGCTACTGTAAAGGCAACATGTCCTGGTACATCTGTTTTCGCATTTTGACCGCATTTTTTAAGTGGTGCATGGATTTATTGATGATTGGTGGATGCGTGGGGCCTCTCTTCATTTCCAGTTGAAACAAGCTATACTTTTCATAGAGAGTTATGACTATTTTCCCGCTGATTGAGTGCAGGTAGGTTTACGCCTGCTGTATATTACTCTGTCGGCGCCGTCGATAGTCTCATAGGTGGGTTCCCATTCTCCGTCACTCGGACTTCTCCCACTGTCTGCATCAGCGGCCGAACTCTTCATATCAGTAGGTAAAGTCTCAGTAGTCTCTGCATCAATATGTTCCTCAGATTCTCAAACTCAGGAACGTCGGCCTCAGGAGGCAACATTTACTGTGGGCGCATCATATCGTAGCATCTGGCGAACATTTGTCGCACTCATAGCCATGCTGGAGCCATGCCATGCTGAAGCCACAAGCTGAAGTTTAGATGTCGACTTTGTGCATTTATAGCCTGACATCGACGAGCGATTCCGAGTGTTAAGCTCTGCGTTGACGGGCGTTACCGAGCGTTTATGGGCGTCGACGCCAAGTAGCTAATCAACTGCTCTTGGCTATGAGATCCACTCCCTACAATGTCGATTGCAGGCAAGAGGAGAGAACCTGGGGTATAAGATCCTGTATCCATCAGCGCCCCCATAAAGGTTTGAAATGCCTGAAGCAGCAGATTCCGGGCATGGGTAGATGGGTTGGTGTCACTTTTGGACAATATGCGTTTCTTATGCAGCAGAAAACATACACGGTTCATCCATTGGATTTCATCCCATGATAAGATAGCAATGCATGCTTTCCCTACACCAGTGTAGGGATGCACATACCGTCTTACTCGGCGATCTTCGGTGTGAGATATGGGCTTTGAAGTCCACGAACAGATTGCGGTACGGACAATTCGTCGGAGCAGAGTTGTTTTGGTGCGCCCTTCGGCTAGGCGTTTATGCTGTTAAGCATTATCTCATAAGGAGCGACTAGTGGCATGTGGACCTTGGAAGAAAGAGAGAAATGAAGTCGTCAATGGAAGAGAAAGGGTCGAGTCGCTCGGATGCGCACTCAGGTGAGTGACAAATCCATCCTTAGCCATCTTTTCCACAGAGGGGGGCATAAATCTATTGCATTTATTGAAAGTGGAAACCAGCGTGTATGGACTGTCGCCGTCGGGTTCTGGAGGGCGGACGGCGCATCTGTAGCCACTAGTGGAACGCTCTATCGAGAAAGAAAGGGAGAGATATGTGACCCACTTCGTGAAATTTCCATTGGGGGCGAGTGGAGGGAAGCTTTCATCTTATTTTCGTCACGGCTCCATAAAGGTTTGAAATGCCTGATGCAATATCAGCTAATTCTGGACACGGGTAGTTGTGTTGATATCACCTTTGGGCAGTATCCGTTTCTTATGCAGCAGAAGGCATACACGGTTCACCCATTTGGTTTTATCCAGGAACATGATAAGATGGCCAATCATGCATTCTCGCTGGTGTAGGGCACATCTGCCGTCCTAATCAGCGATCTTTATTGGGTTATAGGCTTTCCAGTTCGCGTTACGGAGAACTCGTCGCGACTTAGAACGCCTGCATGAAATAGTCAATGTTCTGACGATCAATTCGACTGCCAAAACCGGATTTTCCCTCTCTTTTGTACAACACAAGACCTTTCAAGACAATTTATTTCTTCCTTACCTGGTAGCAAGATATCATGGGGAAAATAAATCAAAGAAAGGTCCTTTGGTAAGCAAGTCGGCAATGTTAAATTAAATTGTCTTTAGCCGCACCCATCAAGTCATTCAGTACTACCTCTGCCTGCTCGGGGTTAAATTAATACGCTTGATCAATATCAGGAGGAAGCCTCGGACGAATCTCATATTCTTTAAATGCATAGTCTCTTCTGCGGGCTGCCACTGACTGTAGCACCAAAGAACACCGGTACAGCTGATAGGCTATTCCGTTAAGAATTTGATCACTCGAAACGTCTTTCCACAACCCATCGGGTCGCTGTCCTCCAATGTATAGGGATGCTTCACTCCGCTTGGTGGACCAAAGAGGGACTGGGTTGTGTTGTTTGGCTATGCAGTGAACGCTACGTTAAACCATAATTCTCTCTCCCTCTCTCTTGGCTATGCATGAGATGCATATGTCTGACTTATTATTGCGACAAGAGAGTGTCTTCTGACTCTTCTGAGTCCAGACGTTCTCGACATGGTACGCACTCAGTGGGTGGACACAGACCACTCACTCAGTCAGTCACTCACTCACTGATTCACGTCTCACTCACTCGCTCACTCACTCACTCGCCCGTCTAGGGCAATCCTCCTTAAACCTACTTCAACTTTTTTACTTCAATAGGGAGAAATCCATATGTACTTCATCTATATCGTTCCCAGTTGGGGCGTTCCAGTTCCGGTGGTGGATGCTTACTCCGTCCATCAGAGGTCCGCGGGAGAAGCCTAGCATCATTGCGAGTCTCGAAATAAAGGGTATTGAAACTTTCGCTCGACTCAGTGGTGGCTCAAATGACGTTTTAATAGCATTATCTTCTCGGATTTGGCTACTGATATATTCTAATAAATGGTGCATGATAAGGGGAGGGGACATTTTATGTAAGAAAATTGGGGATCAAAGTTTCACCCGTTTTACAGAAGGATCGGCTAGAGCAGATCCTAAATAACCAAATACTCTACCCCATACTCCACCTCTCTCCGCCCCTCACACCCCTCTCCTCGAAACTCTTGCACCCGGACCATGTGGTCAAAAATGCGCACTGATACTCATTAGAATCAACACAATTTTTTGTTCTGCCTTAAATGTATTGATATCTGTAACTTTCAAAATGTAGATGAGGAAGTAAGGATTCTGTATGGCGCATCGCCCGTCACTGATATGTACATGTATCTGTTCATATCGTGACAATAGAAACACATGACAAACAGTATAAGTATTAAAGAGTTTATTCAGTGATCATTGAAAAAATTTGGAAGATGCTTCCATTAGATCGTAACCAAGGTGATTATTTATGAAAACAGTGTTTATATCTCCAGTCGAAGAGCTTACCTTTGGTGAACTAGGGGTGTAATTCGAATAGGGAAACAATGTGCAGTCACAGTCACTTACATTTATTGCTATGATTATCAATATTTTACGGTTTAAGTTTTTCCTTAATAATATTATTTTACGATGTGCTCAGCGTCAGTTGAAACGATCGCTAATGGAAATAGGTACGCTTCGCAAAATAAACTGACAGGAGATCAAATTAAAATTTAATCGGTTATCAAAAAGTCCAATATCTATTTATATCTCTCGTTATCAGAATCCTCCGAAATTGTCTGTGTTTACTCGCACTATTCTACGTACGAGAAAATATGAAACGAAAAAAAGGGTTAACGCATCATTTCATGATATACATGCTGCTTCAGAAAACGTTGAACCTTTATATTCTGTTTTAGTATATCAGGTACATGGATAATAGAGAAATCAGAAAAAAAACAAAGATATAATTTGATTATTTGAATTTAGAAAATTTCCTAAAACTTGCAACTCTCAGTATAAAAATGATTAGATGTCAACCATCTGATGGGTTAAATATAGCTTTCCAGCATTATCTAATTAAGTTCCATTTTATTGTGTTGACTGCCATGGCAACAACGTTAGTTGACCGTGCGCAGTTTTGGCTGTCGCAACAAATGTTACCTGGGTAGTAGAGAATCCGCCACTAACCGCGTATTGTCCTTTGAACTGTGCATACCATTAACTCGCGTAACCGGAAGTGCATTTGACATTGCTCTTATGCACAACCAGCACGGGAAACTCCTCTGGCTACGGTCAAGGGTCACTTCAGGTCATATAATATAATTATACGCAAATCTCAAATGTTAGGCCTACTTGGTGGTAAATTGCAGATCCGGTAAAACGGAACAAGCCTGCGCTTGTCGGGCAAGTCAAGCCTTGTCGGGGGGTGTAAATCATAATGACACGCACCATAAAATGGACAAAATTGTGCTAGTGAGATGCGCTCTTTCGCAAAGAATGTCTGACCCTGGATAGGGACGTTGTTCGATCGTAGACTGTTTTTTCACTGTCTGTGGAGAATCCTTTGGAGGCATGGACCGACGTACTGCCAGGTTGATATCGACTACTACCGGTACTCGGGGGGATGGTGGTGGTGGTCTCTCTGCCGCAGTTCAGATGGACGGTCATCACTTTTTCGGGGTTATACATCCCCATCATCCGTTTCGCAACACATCGACTTTTTTCTATCAAGGTAACCTCTGAAGATCGTCGCCGGGCACTCGTTTTCCTGGTATTTATCTTGAAGGGGATTTTGTTCTGTACCTATTCTTCGCCGTCTCTTGTTTTTTTTTGTTTTACAACCGACCTCCGCACTAGCTATATCTGGCTATGATCCTTGCCCGCCGATAGAGTGCGCTAGAATTTCCGCTTTCCATATATGTATTTGGTCTTTGGGACGATTTCATTGGCTCTCTACTTCACCGCAGAATTCTTCCTTTGGTTTGTCTTCTGGGACATCTTATGTGACTACTGGACCTTTTCCCTAGCCAGCTCATTGGCTGGCCTTACCCTAGGTTTTAAATTTTGAATCCCACATTTCTGTTCAAGCGGGGATACTAACTCTAGGTACAGCGACATTGAGGTTCCTATAATCCGGGAAATACAGACTGACTAAAAAAATGCACTCACTACTTAATTTGTTAAAATGTTTGCTTTAAAATCAGCTGAATTAACCGCCAAATAGAATGGGGTATGTCGCCACCGCCACCACCTTGAAAAGTAAGGAGTTACCCCGTGACTCGGAAACATGGACTTCGGAAACATCTCGGAAAGAAGAACAACGTGAACTCGATCCAGTAGGCGACGTCCCGATGGTTTCCATCGTCCAGGTCAATTTGGCTCGTCGCCGAAGGAGGTTCTCTAAATTACAAGCGTCTGGTCCGTCATTCATAATTCAGCCTTCGTCCATTAAAGAATGTCGGCGTCCATAATCCAAAGACCTATTCCATATTACATATAACAGTATTAGCACCAACTTCAAAACGACTATCAAAGTATACATAAACATGGGCTAGTTTCCTGCAAGAGGGAAGCGGTCAACAGTTTTCAATGATGCCGGCAAGACATCATGATGTTCCAAAAATATCAGATCCGTATCGTTGATCAGTATTCTTAATCCATAATAATCGTTGTAAAGTCGTCATCTAGAGAGTGATGTATCTCAGTCACGCTTTGATTGTGACCGTTCATATGAGCACCATGAGGATCTTGAAGTACATGGGTTCATACTGCACCTAGCCCCGGGCTAAGCGGAATTGAACACAAGTTACGAAACGTAACGCCATAGAAGTTGCACGCTACGCTCGTGTTTTGTTATCAGCATGCGACATGTATCGCCAAATTTGGGAAACTTTAAGTGGAGACGCTTGGTGATATAGCCCTGTTTTATAAGTTTCTGCAACAATGTTTAGTGACGATGATTAAAATCATCGCATGTAACAGAGAATCTAGCAAATGCTACTAGGCGAGATATGTATACGCCATATGCAGGTCACTCTGGAACATTACTGTCCAGAAAGGGATAGTTTACGATGTCAAAATTGTAATCATCTCTTTGGCATAAAGTCGACGAGAGAGAATGTCCGCTTCATTTTTATAGAGATAAAGATTTAGATATGATGTGCCTGTAGTTTCCTTTAAATCCACTGAAGGTGGATATATATCCTTCACTGCGTCATTTATATAGCGATTATCCACAGCAAGAAGATCGTCTATATAGCGTTTGTTGAATGAGAAGGAACATGATTTGAATGGATCAGTTTTTGAAAGCGCCTGCATATAGTCATATTCATAAGAGAACAGATATAGGTCAGCCAATTGGGGTGCACAATTAGTACCCATTGGAATACCTATATGCTGTTTATATATTGTGTTGCCAAATTTCACGTAGATATTTTTAATGGCAAATTCAAGCAGCTCTATAAACGAAGAAACATCACATCAATGATATCTCTTGCATGTAGTAGAGCTAAAGAATGCTTTATGATTTCCGACATTAATATATCTACGATCAGTTTTCTTGAACACAAATACTATTACTGAAGTTAGACGATCAATAAAGAGTATCGTCTAAAATGCACGACGGTGATGCACCGTCTAAAATCCGGTTGTAGGTGACGTGTTGGAATCTGATGCCCGTCCATATACAGATCGACGTAGTTGATGTTGAAACGTTGACGTACAAGGCCACATACGCCCCATTCAAAATGGTCTTCCCCACCCTGGATATGTTTTTGGCTGTGAGTCGTGACGGAAAACACTTTGTTATGCAGACGTCGATATTGGGTTGTTCTTTATTCTCTGAGGTCCTGACTTTGCGGACATACAAGGCCACAACTTAGATGAGGATCTTATAGACGGGGGCTGCGCCGGTGGCCAACATGGTCGATGTCGAACGCCTCAGTTTTATTCGGTATGCAGAGTTTCCATCTCATCCACCGTCGCTGAGTGCCACACAGCCAGTGGGATGGGTGGGGCAATCGTGCTTGTGGCGCGTTAAACGAGATCGTACCCACAATTAGCCAGGTGAAGGCATGTTGCCACCGAAGCCCATGGCTGAAGTTGTGTGCTTTGGTGTGTTAACTCGCTGTTGTAAATCTGGAACGGGCCGGCGAAACGGTTAGGATGATCCGCTGTAGGGGGGTATCTTGTACTAATATGGGTGTCATTCTTACCGGGATAGGCTGGAACGAGGTCAGCTCTGGCTGTGCTTAAGATGTTAGGAGCGTCTGTAACCGGTTGAGTTTGATGAAGGGTGTGGCATTGGCCGTAGATGAGATCGTGACCTGATAGGTTAGCGTTGGTGTGCCGCTCCGTGCCGTGCTATTCTTTAATGTTGTTTCACCGTACGTCACAGGGTGCAGAGATGACGATAGGCACACTGGAGAACACGTCTCCATCCAACACGTCGAGGAAGGCTAAAATAGTCATCAAGAGATCCAATGTGTCAATTTGCTTCTGGCCACCTCCTGTGACGCTAGGTTCGTAATGACGAGGGGCTCGACATACACGGCATATTATTTCTTGGGTAAATATGCCGAAACTGTACAATATCCTTGTAACTAATAGGTGAACTTCAACCGGAAGGCCGCTGTTTGATCGCTAAAAATAATATTGGCATTGGGCAAGACGGGTGTTGTCCAGTAACCGAGAATGGGCAGGTTCAGTGCGGGACGATGGCGCCGAAATCATCGACGGAGACTGCGTGATTGACGTTGGTAGATAAACTGCACAGCGTTCTGTTTCGGTAACGCTTCACTAGGTGGATCTTCAGCTTCCATGACCAAATACAAATGCTCCACCAACTGATATATTCATTTGCATAATCAGGCTGAGTGACATAGATTTGTGAGAACTTGCGATAAGTGAGTGCAGATCTAAAAAAATTGGCTCTATTTGTTAGCCATCAGTATGGTGCATCACGAGATGCGACCGGATCTACGCTTTCTCTGCTAGCGAGGACGCCACATTCGGGAGGCCTGAAACCTTTTTAGGCATGCGCTCATTGGAGCTGGTTGATGTGGAAAGTCTATACACTGCATACTCCCAAGGCACAAGGCCTTACCTTCACATATTCTTTGTGTATGTACGCACCCAAAGAATAACTTCCTCCATTACTCAACGAGTGCTCATGAGCGTAACGCCGACCAGTCACCCTCGTCTTATTCTACACAACGAGACCTACAAGAAGAGGACACACTCGGTAAATTTGGACCAAGTATGACCAAACACTCCGCGGTGCACCCGAACATGCATTTTGTCCGCCAGTCCCTGAGTACGCATGTGTATTACCACCGGCAAACGACTGCAGTCTTATTCTACACAACGAGGCACCACGCACCGCACATTTGGACCAAGTATGATCGAATTTTCCCCTGCGTATTCGAACATTCAATTTCTCTACTACTCCTTGCATGCGCGTATCATCGGGCCTACGACGGTCGCGATATTATACACAACAAAGAGATCATCCAATCTCACATTCACACCCGTACTGGCTGTGAGTAGTCGCATAAACCAGAGAGCGCATCTAAGCGAATTTGCGCTTTCTCTACTACTCATGACATCAACCTCACTGTGAGGCTCCCATTGAGACTGCCTGATGTGGACTAGCTATGAACTCTGTACACCATAGGCCCAGGGTTATGCAACCCACCCATTAGTATGTGCGCCTTCGAACATGCCCTTCCAGCATGCTCTTTCTCCACTACTCCACTAATATCACCAGTCAACCACACCAGTGGTATTCTACTCAACTGCAACTGCAATTCATGCAGCACTGTAACACCATACACCACACATTCGGACGAAGGATGGCCCAAATCTCCCTAATCACCTTCATGTGCATCCCAACATGCCCTTTCTGTATTACTCTTCAAGTGCGCATGCCCGTACAGCGGGCAGAACATTGTACACAACGAGTTTCCATTTACCCGCAGATGTCCACCCGTATGGCTTAGTGTACACGGGAGCTGGTTTGACCCTAGCGACGATGGCGCATCCGGTCGTATGTGCGCTTTGACCAGAAGTGACCTTTAATCCTGAACAGTGGGGTTTCCGGTGTTGTAAGTGAGCGAGGGCTGTGTCAAACGTCAATTCCAGGTAAAAACGCGGTTAGATTAACAGATTTGGTCACCTTGTGACCACTAACATGCCTGAACAAGTCAGACTTAATAACATGCAAACGTCAAAGATCACGCGTTCAGTTTCCACGCGGAATTTTCCAAGAATTATTCGTCATAAAAACGTATTTTGAATACTGAATGAGGTAACAGTCCCCATGTTAATCGGAATGTTTGCATCGGTATGAACTGAATATACAAATGTACACTGCAAAAAAAATCGTGTTGTTTTAACACAATTTTGTGCTAAAACAGCTTCAACACAAAATGTTTTGTGTTGAAATCAACATGGATTTGTGTTAGACTTCATATATCAACACAAAACTGTGATAAGTTCAACGCAAATTAGTGTTGATTCTAACACAGTTTGTGTTATTCTCAACATAATTCTGGTGCTACAATGGATACAACACAAGTTTTCCGCAGTGTACCGTTCACGAAGCAAAAGGGGCATATTTAATCACATTTAATCTGGCCGAATAACCTGAGAAAGTCTTCAATCTGGCTGAATAACCTGACAAAGTCTTCAATCTGGTTGAATAACCTGAAAAAGTCTTCAACCTGTCTGAATAACCTGACAAAGTCTTCAATCTGGCTGAATAACCTGGCAAAGTCTTCAATCTGGCTGAAAAACCTGACAAAGTCTTCAATCTGGCTGAATAACCTGACAAAGTCTTCAACCTCGCTGAATAACCTGACAAAGTCTTTAATAAATCTTCATATTGCTCAGACCATTTCCTTGAAATATTCCCACTCCAACTGTTATTGGTTCCTTATGTTCTTCTTCTTGGTTGAAATCACTAGATTATTGCTATGGCAATGGTATATATACGCAGCACGGGATTAAACGCTATGCCCTTCGTGCATAACAAGTCTCACAAAGAAATCCCAAAAAAGAACAATCTGATTAAAATTCAGACTTAATAACCGCTCCTCTATCGGACATGTCGCTAATTAAGATCTGGGACAGTCTGTATCTTAAATCTGTCGCGCATGTCAGACTGGCGACCAATCACAGTCCAACTTCAACGGGCAATTGGTACCTATCCGATTATTTCTATAGTGAACGAGGCGCAGAAAAATCCAACCCAGGCGACTGACGAAGTTCTTGCCCTCCGCCAAGGATGGAAATGTCCGAATGATGTATTTGTGTTGAACAACCAACAAGTAGAAGTTATAAACTCTTTTGTGTATTTGGGAATATATTTAAATTATAATGGAATTTTTAAAATGTGCCAACAGCAATTGGCTCAACAAAATAAAAAGGCTATGTATGGATTACAGAATAAATTGTTACGGTATGAATTAAGTGCTTATACAAAGCTATCTATGTTTGATAGCTATGTAGGTAGTGTTATGAATTATGGCTGCGAAGTCTGGGGATTACACACTGCTAACGATATTGAGATAGTTCATATGCGTTATTGTAAAAGGTTTTAGGAGTATCAAAACATACTACAAATTGTGTAGTTTATTCTGAATTAGGTAGGTGCTCAATGTCTGTCATAAGAAAAGGAAGAATTATGAAATATTATTCACAGTTACTCAATACTGATAACTGTTTGCTTCGATCTGTGTATGAAGATATGCATGATACATGTACTAATGCTCCCAACAAGAATAATTGGCTTAATTTAGTTAGAAAGGAGTTGATGGAATACAGGATTGATGGAATATTGGAATAACCAATATGTTAGTGATGTACCCTGTTTTCTAAGAATGTACCGTATCGACAAACAATGTTTGATAATTTTATACAAGCCATAAGGTCAAAGATGCAAGGGATGTCCAAATGTATTTTGTATAAACATCTGACAGATATTCACTGCTTACAATTTTATTTGCAGAAACCAATATTACATAGATATCATCATTATTTGTCTCGATATAGAATGTCTGCTCACAAGTTATACAGTATACAACAAGGAAGATATGAAAAGGCAGATCGTAACCAAAGATTATGCAAAAAGTGCGAACTTGAGTTAGTGGAAGATGAATATCATTTTATTCTTATTTGTCCTGCTTATAAGCAGTTTAGGGTCCCATATACCAAGCCGTATTACTGGAAAAGCCGTCTGTATTTAAGTTAATCCAACTCTTATCTGTACACGAAAAGAGTTGCTTAAATTAGGTAAATATTTAGAGAAATGTACGAGAATTAGAGACCAGTGAAACAATAGTAGCCCACTCTCCGCAGTATATGACTCTAGAATATACCAATAAGCTATGTAGCTTACGGGAATAAACGTATTTACTTACTCTCCATGAGCAATCACCGAAGATTATTATTTGCTCAGATAGGCACCTATTCGCCCGTTGAACTTGGACTGTGATTGTTCGCCAGTATGACATTCGCGACAGGTTTAAGATACAGACTGTCCCAGATCTTAATTAGCGACATGTCCGATAGAGGAGCGGTTATTAAGTCTGAGTTTTAATCACATTGAAAAAAGAAGGGATCGAAATTTAGACCAATTTCAGACAACCTAGCTAAAACAAGCACTTAGTGGTGAAAATTATGTATCAAAACCGAATCTAGACCTCAAACGGGGAATAGCACTCCAAAACCACGTACAAGCCAATTAACAGTATATTACGCAGTTTGATTTTGAAACTAGTAAAGTTTATTGACTACCTAAAATTCACAAGTCCCTATAAAACAGCTGTTGAACAATAGAACGCTGAACACGTCCCCATTTCCGATCAGATGATCCCAATTTCTGGTCTATTGTTGCCGGTACAGTTTGTCTCACACACAGAATAAGTAACATGGTAGACATAGTTTTGAAACCATACATCTAACATATCAGTAGTTATCAGATATCCTCAACTTTTTACCAGGAAATGCTATACTTCACGTACGTCATACCAACATACCGTACGAACTGAGACTGAAACTATCGAATAGTGGAGCGATAAACATACCGAGGTTTTCGAACGCAGATCTATTAAGGAGTTCTTACTATAAACAACTATTAAATTCATCCTAGAGAACAAAACGTTCCATTTTAACAACATGTATTTTTTACAATTAGCACAGCAATGGGAACTAAAAGGACCCCCACGTACACCACAATTACTTTAGTTTGTCTAGAAGAAAATTATGATGCCGTAGGTAACAAATTTGATCCACAAGAAAGTACAATTTTCAAAAACTTATGGAAAAGATATTTTGGCGATTGTTTTCTCTTAATGGCATAAACTGTCCGCCGCCTTTTGCAAAGGCTGCACCCGAATATCAACTTTAACATGGAAAGCAGCAGAAATAGTTTATGCTTTCTCGAGATTTTGAAAACTAAAAGCGAAAATAAATTAATAACCGATTTCTTTCATAGCAGTGACCTACTAGTAAATATCTTTATTTCAAAAGCAATCATGTCGTATTTGCATTATATGTGACAGAAACGAACTTAAGGGAGAAGAGACTGTGTGTACTTTAATAAGATTTGGCAAGTAAAGATTTTCCGAAACGGATTATCAACACAGGCCTAACTAAAACCAAGTCACGTGCATCTTTGAGAATCCCCACGCCGAAATCAGCGAACACAAGTATGGCGTTCGTGACCAAACATAGTCCGCATATCGAGGACATATATTCCAAAATTGTGCAAATTTCAAAATATGAACATACTGCACGAGAGTCCTAACATGCAAAATGTTCTAAAATGTGCGAAACTCATTAAAAGCCAGAGACGGGCTCTAACCTGCTGAAAAAGCTCATAATACGTGCAACATATGTAGAAAAATCCAATCCCAACTTAAGTAAAAAAAATCAACAATCGACTCTCGATGCGGTAAATGTGAATACCTGATTGAGGGAACCACATTTTTAGCCCACCGTCACCAGATGGTGGGCTGTTCAAATCACTTTTCGTCCGTGGTCCGTCGTCCGGCCGTCCGTCCGTCATACCGTCGTCCGTCCGTCCGTCCGTCGTCCGTCGTCAGTCCGTCCGTAAACAATTCTTGTTACCGCAATTTCTCAGGAACTACTGCATGGATCATTTTCAAATTTGGTACACAGCTTCCCCTTGGGGTCTAGTTGTGCAAGAAACCTTTACTAGGCCGATTCGAAAATCCAATATAACCACCAGGCAGCCATCTTGGATTTCCCCATGAAACCTTGTTACCGCGATTTCTCAGGAACTACTACATGGACCTTTTTCAAATTTGGTACACAGGTTCCCCTTGGGCTCTAGTTGTGCAAGAAACCTTTTCTGGTCCGATTCGAAAATCCAATATGGCCACCAGGCAGCCATCTTGGATTTCCCAATGAAACATTGTTATCGCGATTTCTCAGGAACCACTGCTTGGATCTTTCTCAAGTTTGGTACACAGGTCCCACATGGGGTCTAGTTGAGCAAGATACCTTTTCTGGTCTGATTCGAAAATCCAGTATGGCCACCAGGCAGCCATCTTGGATTTCCCAATGGAACCTTGTTATCGCGATTTCTCAGGAACTACTGCATGGATCTTTTTCAAATTTGGTACACAGCTTCCCCTTGGGGTCTAGTTGTGCAAGAAACCTTTACTAGGCCGATTCGAAAATCCAATATAACCACCAGGCAGCCATCTTGGATTTCCCCATGAAACCTTGTTACCGCGATTTCTCAGGAACTACTAAATGGACCTTTTTCAAATTTGGTACACAGGTTCCCCTTGGGCTCTAGTTGTGCAAGAAACCTTTTCTGGTCCGATTCGAAAATCCAATATGGCCACCAGGCAGCCATCTTGGATTTCCCAATGAAACATTGTTATCGCGATTTCTCAGGAATCACTGCTTGGATCTTTCTCAAGTTTGGTACACAGGTCCCACATGGGGTCTAGTTGAGCAAGATACCTTTTCTGGTCTGATTCGAAAATCCAGTATGGCCACCAGGCAGCCATCTTGGATTTCCCAATGAAACCTTGTTATCGCGATTTCTCAGGAACTACTGCATGGATCTTTCTCAAACTTGGTGCACAGGTTTCCCTTGGGGTCTAGTTGTGCAAGATACCTTTTCTGATCCGATTCGAAAATCTAATAGGGCCATCAGGCAGCCATCTTGGATTTCTCCATGAAACTTTGTTATCGCGATTTCTCAGGAACTACTGCTTGGATCTTTCTCAAACTTGGTACACAGGTTTGCCTTGGGGTCTAGTTGTGCAAGATACTTTTTCTGGTCTGATTCGAAAATCCGATATGGCCACCAGGCGGCTATCTTGTATTTCCCCCCATGAAACTTTATCACGATTTCTCAGGAACTACTGCATTGATCTTTCTCAACTTTGATACCCAGGTTCCCCTTGGGGTCTAGTTGTACAGGACGCCATTTTTGGATTTCCCCATGAAACCTTGTTATCGTGATTTCTCAGGAAGTACTGCATGGATCTCTCTAAAATTTGGTACACAGGTTCGCCTTATGATCTAGTTGTGCAAGATACCTTTTTTCGGTTCAAATTGAAAATCCATTATGGCCACCAGGCCATCTTAGATTTCCCCCTGAAACTTTATCGTGCCTTTTCTGGTCCGATTCCAAAATCCAATATGTCCATCGGGCAGCCATATCGGATTTCCCCATGAAACTTTGTTATTGCGATTTCTCAGGAACTACTACATGGATCTTTATCAAATTTGGTACACAGGTTCCCCTCGTTGCCAAGCTGTCCAAGATAACTTTTCTGGACCGATTGGAAAATCCAATATGGCCACCAGGCGCCCATCTTGGATTTCCCAATGAAACTTTGTTATGGTGATTTCTCAAGAGGTACTGCATGGATCTTCTCCAAATTTGGTGTACAGGTTCCCCTTGTGGTCCAGTTGTACAAGATTATTTTTTGTTCCGATTCGAAAATCCAATATGGCTGTCAGGTGGCCATCTTGAATTTCCCCTTGAAACATTGTTATCGTGAATTCTCAGGAAATATTTCATGGATCTTTCTGAAATATGGTACACAGGTCCCACATGGGGCCTAATGTGCAAGATACCTTTTTTGGTCCGATTCGAAAATCCAATTAATACGGTATTCCCGAGTTGTGACGTTGCTTCACAAGAGTCGGCGGATCAAACGGTGGGGCATATTCTATATATTGACTATAGAGAATATCCTTATCTTCACCTTCCATATCAAGGAGTTCAAAAAATTCGGAATTAAAATGTATTTCTTCAATTTTTAAATTAGTTTTCTTTATTCCATGCAGTTGCAAGTGAACTGCCCCACTGTTTCGTCTGCCGGCGTGTCAGCTACATGAAGGGACGTCACTCTTGTGACACGATGTCACAACTCGACAACTGTAAACTACTGCATGTTTCGATCCAAGGGAAATAATCAGGATTCAGACACTTTCAAATTCGAAGTTTCAACATTACTGCGCGGACCGGATCCCTTCAGTATTAAGTATTGTACCATCTTACTATTTTCGAGCATGGTATCTTAAAAGAGATATCTCAAACCAGTCCAGTAAGCAAAACAAAATTAGCATTCATTCCTAATTATAAAGTCTTAACTATGCCAAAGTGTCAAAGAGATTTTTCTTCGCTTCCAGTACCCAATGATGACACGTGCAAAAAAATAAATAAAATAAAAATACTACAATACGGAGATGAAGGATCCTCCGGACATGGACATTCACTTACAGACTAACTTTGTTTATTTCTCTTGTACTATAACAACTGACATAAGTACAGTTTCTAGAAATCTTGAAACTCCTGAAACTTAGAAAGATTATATCTTGGTGTTTTCCAGTGTCCCTTTTTCGATCTTTTTGGCTCAGATTCGAAATTCTGTAAACAAAATTACAACTCAATCGTCTTAGTAACAATGGACAAACAGATCCTCTTGTCATTAGCTTACAATTATCGGACAATGGTTGGCGCCAAAATCCTTCAGGATCTCTCGTTATTTTGAAAATCGATTAGTTTCTTTACAGTAAAGGAAAACATGAGCTGTGATTCCGGAAATGTGATTGATGTTATTAATTAAATGTAGTGGATGCGATGCAACTCAATTGGACAGACAGCAATCGCGTCCAAGTGCATAAACAACAAATAATGAATGTGTTGTTTTTGTATGCAATATCCACACATGCGATAAAGTTATTCCCTTTCTACAAGATTACTTCAACTGCATCGGTACAGCGATGATTGGACATTCGCGAAAATGATTCTGTCTCCCGCTACATTGCTTCATTGAACCGATAATGTATATCCTCTCTAAAATTCATAGTAAGTCAATAGTGCTAACTTGAGATTATGCTGTGAGCTATCATTCGGGTCACAATTCCTCATTGAGTGAGCAGGCTGAGTGATCAAACGGGAAGACTCATCTGAGTGATCAAATCAGAAAATTCATCCTATTGCAGCGCGATCTATTCTTGATGTTTTACCGCAGTAAATAGTGGGATTATATCTATTCTATAATACTGAAAACAGCACAATGTGGAGATGTTTCGTGAAGAGAAAACATTTTTCGTGTATTTAAAACTGGGTTAACATCCCTGTACCTGACCAAAAATGCTTTGGCCCGTCAAATAATCGAAGCAAGCAGCACTTGCAAGTCGCGTGCCTGAAATCGACACGGATGGGCGAGTCCACAGTATGGCAGCTATAGGGGCGTGCTAAAAAGCCATATACCATCAAAATGATGCAAACGTGACCCTTGGTTCTAGATTACATGTGAAATTCTCCCGTCACCTAATGGTTGGATTCACTGTGTCCCTATCATACGTCTCAAAAGGTTTTGTGACATCAACAGCTCTGAATAAATCTCAGCGGAAAAAAAACTCTTTCTCCAACTTCAATTGGCTCCATGATATACGGCAACAGGATGCTCAAGAAGATACAGGCAGACAATATTTGTTCTATCCATTTCAATCCTATATTACCGCTATGGGCGAGTTGAACTAAGCACGCGAAATAAGTATGACGTCATATAATCCACACCGAATCGGTTGTAAGGTATAGCATCTAATGGAATTGGAATTAGATGACATCCATTAGATGCCACCTTGGCTTCCTCCTTTATGTGTAATAATGTTATTTGGTAAAACGCATGGGGTGTGATAGAATTGAGGCTTAACGTCGCGTTCAGCAATATTTCAGCTGTATAGCGACGATCAAACAAAATTATATTGAAGAATTCCAACAAAAACAAGTCAACAGCCCAGTAATCCAAAAGTAATCAACATAACACACCAACACACTGTACATGCATTAAAGAAACAAATACACAAATCGATTTCTCTGTGAGATCTTCCTGGCATGGAATACACCTTGTAGTCCGGCAGCCACATAGGTTTGTTTAGTCGAACCTTGCGCTAGAGGTCCTACAATGGGTTTTAATGGCTTGTACATCTATCGAACATGCTGATAACGAAACCGAAGGGTACCCACCTGGCAATCTTGAGCATTTTGATTTCCCTGGCAGCCACAGGACAAAATGTCTAGTAATATAGAAATGTGAATAATTTGATTAATATCTGGATATTTCCCTTATTCTTAAGTCTAGGGAGATTAAACTTGCCACCATATATCCCCGAGTCACGCTCTACCCGAAAATGCAAAAATATCCGATCATTCTCGTCTCGCGAGACTCCTTACTGCAAGAAAGAGTCTCACGTGTAAATGGGAGCCATCCCCCCAAAATTTGGGGGGTGCGGCGTATGATTTTTCGTCTGTATCCGGCTTGTCATTGACCTGCTGACTCCGCCGAGTTAGAAGCGAATTGCTAAACATAACGTGGGCTATATAATTGGGAAATGACTCTTTCCGTTTCGGAGCATATCAATCGCGAACAAATTATTGTCGGTATGTATACTTGGCCGTGAAAGCGAGTTATCTAATACAGGAAGTAGTTCGCGGGTAGACACGGATCTCTTTGAGAATTAATAGTCCCGGTCGAGCGACTGATGTCATGCTGCCTCGCTTTGAGATTGGAGATTCAAAATGTCACCAGTTTACCTGAGAGTCGCTTTGGTCTCCCGCGGGTAGACACGGCTCTCTTTGAGAATGATATCCGATATGGCGGCTTTGGTGACGTCATTTTTTCATGAAAATGCATTTTTGGTCGAGTTTTTCAACTGCTTTTTCGAATTTTGCGTTCATGTAGTTTTTATCGCATTAACTGAGGAACAAATTAGGGAATAATCATGTGATATGAAATAAAACACTTTTGGCCACTTTTTCCTCACAAAAATAAAAAAAAAATCTAAAAGAAAAATGACCAAGATACCATATTGGTTGAGCTCATAAGGCCTTCATGTTGAAAGTATTCACGGAGCTTTGTTCAGAGGGTTTGTGAGTAGGCTGAAAGTTACTCCCACGTGATACGCTATAACGTCTGAAATGTAAACTCTCAATATTTCTTCATTCTAGAGGTGCACGTAAAGTGAGTCGAGGCAGGCAAAATCTCACGCCCCATCTCAAATTTGATCTGTGTGAACCGTTATGGAGTCAAACGCTATCAGTAGCAGTGAACAGAACCAAAAGATCGCCGCTATTATTAGGTTAAGATGACGTAATATTTAGTAAATTTCAACAAATGATTTGGATTCATTTTTCAGTTTCTTATTAATGCAATTTTCTGTAAATAACCTGAGGACTATATTAGAAAATAATTTTTTTTTCAATAAACTAAAAATTTACTAGACACTTCTATGCCAGAAAAGCCGATAATCTAGATCGATAACTAACAGTATTTTCGTTATTTTGGGATTACACTATCTTAGAAAAGCACAAATTGTAGTGCTGAAAAATTGGTCGAATTCCATGGAGAATTCGAATCCAGTGACCCCAGAGTCGGGCACCTAATCGCTAGCACTGTATGTCGGCGATCTACACCACTCGGCCAACGGGACTCCCACAAAATAGAAGGTAGCAGACCGGTAGTCTTGAAAGCGAACATACAGTACCCCTCTGATGATCGTAATGATACAGCTCTCACAGCTGAATAGATATATCTTTTATCATTTAGAAAGTGATCCTATAACAGTATTTTCGTTATTTTGGGAATACACTATCTTAGAATAGCACAAATAGATCGATAACTGCCAAACTGCAGTCGCTACGCAGGTTCACTCATGATACCTTGCTTATTTGGTTTGCACATAGGCTAAAAATGATGTTGACAGGACAAGCCGAATTTTCCCAAAGTCTCAGCTCTCAATGTTCCATGACCGGAAAACAATCGATAAGGCACAGGGACGACTGATTTCTCCCGTTCGAAAAGGCTTCTAGTCACTTACATTGTACATGAACATCGGAATGGTTATTGTGGTTCAGTTTTATGCATGTGGATCAATCGAACTGCTTGTTGATAAGGCAATCGCAGCTAAATATTGTTCAACTCTTTTTCCAAAAACGAAATATTCGTAGACGCACATACATGTTTAGGAACCCGCTTTCCTGTGGTAAGCAATAACATGTGATTGTGAAGAAGCGGCATTACCCTACAGGTCGATGATATTCTGACGGCACTGCCTTCAAAGACGTCACCAAGCGAGAATTGCTGATGGTGTTTCCGTATTTCAGCCATATGCTTCGAATGGCGACAGTCATTTGTGAGTTTTTGTGGCCGACAGACTTAAGAAAGGGCCGTGTTGACAATTAAGAAACCCCAATATGTCCTCCGTTTTCATACAAGGATAAAGAGTTAAAACTTTCTAGATATATCAAACGCCTTACTTGTGAGCGAATTATTTACAGGTAAATTCAAAACAATATCCCAAACCAAATTTAAGATAGGCCTATGCCGTTTCTCAACCCAGACAAACCGAGTGTTTGAGGTCCCGAATTATTATTATCATGATTTATGTCATTTCAGGTTTTCATTAAGTACCTCACCTATTCCAGCAAATGCTCAGAGAGCATGGATTTCCAAGGAAACCACTCACTAGAAAGCAACCTCGTTGTTAACACATGACTCTATACTAAGAATTAGGGCCTATATACCCTTACACCATGTTAAAAAAAAATTAAAACCCAGAAGACCTGTTCAGGAATGACTTCATCTTCAATGTCTGGGCCACTTTTGGCATTTTCAGGGATATATTTTTAATTATAAAATGTTGTTATATAACATTGGGATAACGACTAGCCAAACTTATATTTTTCGATAATGTCCTAGCAGAACTCATCACAATATCTAACCAACTGCTCTGTGGTGGTCTTGTGGTAGAGCGCTTGCCTGGCAAGCGACAGACTCGGGTTCAATCCCAGACTGAGTCATATCGAAGACTTGAACAATGGAACTTGTATCTCCCTCGCTTGATGCTCAGCAGGAAAAGGTTAGATCAAGGACGGGTTGATCCGGTGTGGAGATAATGTGTCGCGATAAGACTGACAAATGTTGAAAGCTACGTTAAAATTCTACTCACTTACTCTAATCAATTGTAGGGGTGTTTGACCTTTGCGACATTAGCTTACTTCAACATACACGTACATTTTTTGTTGTTGTTCCATGTCATAGCTTAGTTCAACATACACGTACATGCATAGTTGTTGTTCAGTGTCAGTGTTGAAATGTCAGTGATTCGATGATGCTTTTGTTTTCAAACGCCACGGGTCAAAACATATATGTATAATGACTATTTACAATAACAAGGGATAAAATGAAAACGATGATATCACGGAAAAATAAGAAATCAGACAGAATCACAGTTGATATAAAGCGGCCCCAAAAGAATAAATCCTGAAACATGTTTGTACGACTAATAATAAAGAGTGAGTGAATAGAATTTAACGTCGCTTTCAACAATATTTCAGTTACCGTATATCGCGACGAACCAACTAAGCACCACCCAGCCGAGTTGCGATCGTGCTACTTCAAAGAAGAAATCTTTGAAGTAGCATGCTCATGGAACCAGACCCTCTCTCCATCCACTCTGTAAAACACTGAGCACAGCACAAAAGATACAGACAGGACGTTTACATGGTGCAATAAAGACAAGTGATATTACACGGCTAGACATCACATTATCAAGAGAGTATTAATAAAAAATCCTATGTTTGTTTAACCCTACCTGGCCTGGGCGATTTGGGGTGTATCGCAACCTGGGGGGAGGGGGGGAGCGGAAAGTGCCCCTCTCCCTACATATTTTCTCTATCACCAAAACTAGAGCGCTGAAACTTACCACACAGTATCTTGGGTTCAAGCTCTATCGGAAAATGTAAAAAAATCCAAGATGGCCGCCATGATGACGACACAGCGACGTAATCTTCTCGGAAGCCATTTTTCGGACTTTTTGGGGTCGATTTTTCGAAATTTTCATTTTTCAGATTTTTCCCTCGGAAAAAAATCTAATAAAATACAGCATAATTAGTTTGTCATAAATAAAATACTTTTAAGGCCTTTTAGGCAAGGAAAATGTGAAGAAATGCAGCGAAAACATTGAAAAACACTACTTTCGCGGATACCACATGGCCGAATTTACCCATGATCCTCTGCCCGGGGGTTATTCAAAATAGGCTCAAATGACCCCAATAAGATAATCTTAAAAGTCACCAAGCTTTAGCCTCCTCGGTTTTGTCGTTTCGGAGTAACAGAGAAAAGTTCACTGGGGGGGGGGGGGCACTTTCCGCTCCCCACCCCCCCAGGCCAGGTAGGATTAAAGCAAAGCGTGGTCATTTTCTGTCTAGTATTGAATTAGATTGCATGTAGATAAAATTACCCTTACATGCATAGGTGTCAAGGTCACATCTTCACTGAAAAGACATTTCCTTAAACATATGCTCATTTTGGAGCGATATGCAAGAGGTGGGAAAAATTGTCAACGTCTGGCGACTAAAAAATCAACCATGTGACTCCACAGGAAATCTACCTGCGGATCTTTACATTCAGAACCGAAACTTCGATGGATTCTCGGACGTAGACTTAATATCTCAGCCGCGCTTTTAATATGAGTGTTCATGTGAAGACCATGATTTATCCACACGGTCCCTAGCACCGGCTTAAGCGGAATTAGATACGCTAGCTCGGGATCTGTGATGATCAATCAGTACAAACAACATTTCTGATGTTAAGGTTACTGTATCGGGTCGAAGCTTCAAAATCTCGATTTTATTTTGGTCTTATACCAGAGTACACAGTCAAACCTGCAAGTTGGAGGAATAAGAAATTATGAAAATTAGTGCATTGTAGTAAAAAAAAAACATGACTTTTTAAAACTCAGGCCATTCGTGGTGCAGTTGGCTGATTGGTTTTTGACCGTTTTCTCCGTTTAGTTTTTCGCCAAAAGGTGGTTTTCCCCGTTCTAATTTATCTCTTGTTATTTGACGTACAACATGAACTTTGGACACAATATTCCAATCAGGTAGATCTTCAAAAGGTTGCCTCACATTTTCTAAGTTCGGCCCTGTCGATTTTTTCAATCTTTCAACTTTGCACGAGGATGAATAACTTCTAGGCCCTAACTAAAACAACTGAGGCAACCTGTTTTTATTCAAATGGTAAAGTTCATTATTCCAAAAAGCAAGTTTGTTTGATGAAAACTGAGAGAGTTATTAGCACGTGATTTTGAGGACTATACTTTCCCAAACGACATCATTTAACTTTAAATACATCGATTCTTGCAATAAATTCGAGAAAGATATTTATCTAAATTCCTTGAATCAAGGGGCTAACCCGGGGCTAGGGGCCGTATGAACCCATGTACTTCAAGATCATCATGATACTCATATGAACAATCACAATCAAAGTGTGGCTGAGATGCATCATTCTTTAGATGACGACCTTACAACGAATATTATGGATTAAGAATACTGATCAGCGATACGGATTTGATATTTTTGGAACATGTTGATGTCTTGCCGGCATCATTGGAAGCTGTTGACCGCTTCTCTCTTGCAGGAAACAAGCCTATGTTTATGTATACTATGATTGTCTTTTTTGAATTTGGTGCTAATACTGTTATATGGAATATGAAATAGGTCTTTGGATTATGGACGCGGATATTCTCTAATGGACAACGGCTGAATTATGGATGACGGACCAGACGCTTGTAATTCAGAAAATGTATTGTTTTATATGGATGCAAAAAAAGCACTGCCCCGTAATAAAGCAAAATGGTGATACGTACACGTACACAACTGGGACCCGATACAGTAAACCTGGTCGATGCAAGAATACCCAGAAAAACTAACCGGTAATGTCCGACGTCGTACGGCTTAAACTTCCAACCGAAACAATAAAGGTACATATATTCGTGGAATGACATTACAGAGGGCGAGTCTCAGGGACTAACAGTATATCACGTGCAGTTCCAGGAATGAATTTAGTCAAATTTCTCGAGGGATCTAAATGGCTCTGATACGGGCCAATAAAGAATGTATCTGAGATTTCGGAATATCTGGAACGGAAGAGTCCCCCCTCCCCCCTTTAACAATCTCCCCCCCCCCCGCGTGGTCCTGGAACTAAGAACCATTGAGAGATTTGGTTGACGTTTATAGCCCATCACGTTGTGGTCAATATCAGTCAATAGGCACAATATGAGTCAATAGTTTTAGGTCAAAGCTTCATTGTCAAATTAAAGATGACGGCCGTATGGGCGCAACAAATATGATATCTTGACTATTTTTCTTCTAGATTTATAAAAGTGGCCAAACTTAATTTATTCCATATCATATAATTATCTTCTAATTGATTCATCGGTCAATGGGCAAATATTTGCATAAATTACGTCACTGTCACCAGGACGGTCATCTTGGATATTTTGCAGTGTCGGATAGAGCTTGACTCATATATACAGTATGGCAAGTTTAATCTCTCTAGACTCAAGGATAAGCAAAATATTCAGATATTGATCAAATTATGAGTTATTTTTTTTATCAAAATGCTCATGGGTGCCAGCTGGGGACTCTTCGGGTTCGTTATCTGCATGGTCCGTAGATGTCATGGACCATTAAAACCTATTGTTGAACCTCTATTGCAAGGTTCACCCCTCTGGCTGCCAGACTATTGAGGCTGGTTCCTTTTTTAGCAAATGTTCGTGAGTTAATGGGGTATGGCAAATTCTCCAGTGCATCATAACTTCATATATATTAAACATGTTAAACAGTGACAATGTCCTACGCCGTTCTGTACCAAACGTCCGTAGATTATGGATAATACAACTGCACTTCACAAATTGCATTAAGTATTAACACACACACTCACAAAGATCCGCAGCGAAACTGAATACTTATTTTAGAGGTATAACCAATATAATGCGCCTTTTAGTGACTTCAGAGCAAATGATCGATGTATCTGGTCAATTATATAAATTATAGTCCATTATCATCATCATATTACCGTATATTAAATAGTTAATGAGGTCTCAAACATTTATGACTGTAGAGGACGTTCATTTCTAGAGGCTGAATGTTGTTATGAATTTCAGAATTTTTCATTGGGTGAAATAAATTTGGGGGTCACCATACTCGCTAAAAAAATATGGCATCCAGGGATGTAAATCCTTAGTATTAGAAAGTCGTGAAATTCTCGCGTAAAAATGATTGTCTGAAATGATGGTCCTGCGGACTGACGTCACGGATGACGTCACATCCGGTCACGTAGCATTCGGGTCACATCTGGGTCAAAGATCACATTAGGACACTATGACGTCACGGTTTGGCAATGTGCCACTCTGGTATCGTACCAAAGACTTCATGAACAATACCACGGCGCAGTGGACAATGACCGGGCACCGGCAAGCACGAGTTATCTGCCCCTACATATTGACTTCCAACGTTAATCTCCGGGGAATGCCTGTATGGGGTATAGGGGTGGTCATTTTTTTCTTGTGGAACTTACTGTGGGATGTGGCATCTTGTTTTTTCGTCTCGCGATGTAGAACACGATGGGAGGTGTCTCGAAACCATGCGGTGAATTTTTTTAGAAGTTAAGGTAGGCCTGGTCTGGACAGGGTAGGTCCTTACTGGCGCAGTGGACAATGTTGGTCCCACTGGGAAACCCACTCACGGACATTTGCGGTATTTCCTTCATCTCGCGAAGTAGAACACGATGAGAGGGGTCTCGAAGCCATGCGGTGAATTTCTTTGAAAAGTGCAGGTAGGTCTGGGGTGGTGGACAGGTAGGTCCATACTGCCACAGCGGAAATGTTTGTCCCCCTTGGAAACTCACTCATGAACATTTTGCGGTATTGGTTGCGGCCCCTTGTTTTTCTCGTCTCGCCACGTAGAACAGATGGGATGGGTCGCGATGCCATGCGTTTAAATTTTTTTAAAAGTTACAGTGCGAATGCGCACTGGGTGAGTAGCGCTGAGGTGGACCTTTTGGGGTCGATGTGGTTCGATTGGGTCGTGTGAGATAATATTCCAGTGGGACCTACATATGGCATATACATATCTCGCCTGTTAAATGTGACGATTTTAATCAGCGTCACAAAAAATTGTTGCAGAAACTTATAAAACAGGGCTATTCCACCAAGCGCCTCCACTCAACGTTTCTCAAATTTGGCGATACATATCGCATGCTGATAGCAAAATACGAACGTAGCGTGCAAGATCTATGGCGTTACGTTTCGTAACTTGTTTCTAATTCGGCTTAACACGGGGCTAGTGGTCGTATGAACGCATGCACTAAAAGACCCTCATGGTGCTCATATGAACAGTCACAATCAAAGCGTGACTGAGATACATCATTCTCTAGATGACGACTTTACAACGATTATTATGGATTAAGGATACTGATCAGTGATACGGATTTTATATTTTTGGAACATCATGATATCTTGTCGGCATCATTGAAAACTGTTGACCGCTTATCTCTTGCAGGAAACAAGCCTATGTTTATGTATACTATGATTGTCTTTTTGAATTTGGCGCTAAAACTGTTATATGAAATAGGGCTTTGGATTATGGACGCGGATATTCTTTAATGGACGACGGCTCAATTATGAATGACGGACTAGACGCTTGTAATCAGTGTGGATGGGTGTGGGGTAGAACTAACGTCATACTGCGCATGCACAGTATAAAAAGTGTATTGGAAGGGACGTTTTGGGGTCCAGGTGGACCAATTGGTCCGATATGGTCGTATGAGTTGTTAATGTGTAGCTCTCGCAAGGTCCATCACACTGTTGGTTGAGGTGGACCCGTAGTGATCAGATTTGCTCGTAATATGCCTTATTTTGAAGTTATTTTGGTGTAGCGTCGAATTGTTTTTGGGGTAGAGATGGACCATCCCTGGTCCAAATGGACCGTGTAAAGTGTCATCTTGAAGCTCTCGTGGTGTAGACCACGACTTGGGGGATATCCACGTCATCTGTGAAGGCATCATCCTTAGTAGTAGAAAAAGCAGAGACCCAGTATATTTGCCCTGTTACCTATGTGGAGAGTTTTACATTATCGCCCTGTCAGAACGCCTTAACGCCTTAACCCCTTATCTTAACGCCTTAGCGCCTTATCTTAACGCCTTAACGCCTTATCCTAACGCCTTAACACTGTATCATGCCAGTGTTGTATCTTTTGCGCGAGATTGTACCAGGGTGTAAACCACGTCTCAACAGATGTTCACGTCATATGTGACGTCATTGGGGACGTCATCAGTAGGAGTAGTAGCCAAAGTGGGCAGAAGAGGAGGAGGAGAAGGAGGAAGAAGAGGAGGATGGGATGTTTCTGAGAAAACCCCTGTTCTAATTATAGATCACTCTGGAGTAGTAGAGAAAGGGGAGTTTCGGAGGTGCAATGGAGTGCGTTTGGAGGAGATAAGGGCCTTGTTCGAACTGGCTACCTGGTACAGTTACCTGTGTGTGCGTGTGTGGAGGAGAAGGAAGGAGGAGGAGGAGGAGGAGGAGGAAGAGGAGGAGGAGGAAGAGAAGAAGGAGGAGGAGGGCGGAGGAGTGAGTGAGTGAGTGAGTGAGTGATAGTGGTAGTGGTGGAGGTGGTGGTGTGGTAGTGGTAGTGATGGTGGTGTGTGGTGGTGGTGGTGGTCTCCGTGGTGGTGGTGCTGTTTGTACATATATCGGTTAACATGAGTCCCTTATCAGTCCATGAGTGAGTGAGTGATTGATTGAGTGAGGCGTACCCATCGCCCGTGAGGCGTGCCCAACGCAACGCATGGACGCACTGACGTTGTGCCCAATGCATGGACGCACTGACGTTGTTGAGTGAGTGACTGAGGGAGTGAGTATATAAGGTCGTGTGTACACCAGTAGCCACAGTCTGTGTCCACCCCTTGCGTCTTAATACCATGATACAGATGAGAGTACAACAACAAGAACAAGGATAACAGGTCAACCATTTTATTCTCCCCTCCAGTACATCATACACACGCTGGGTGAGCCGCGCTGGATATGTTTACAATTGAAGTAGGCTCTTCTCCAATCAGAAGCCTTCCTTGACAAAGTTCAATTTTCATTCGGTGTATCGTAAGCGTCGTCGGGCAGTCCAGGATACGGTTCAGGCAGCATGTCCTGAAACAGTTGCTTGAGCATTCTGATCGCATTTTCCAGGTCCTCGATGGGTGGTATCCCATATCCTCGTCCTCTTCATGATGGACCTGTGCGTGGGGTCGCCTTTCATTTCAATCGGTAGCAGGCTATACTTTTTATAGGTCGCCATGGCTGTGTTCGTGATGTTCGGGCGCATTTGGGTGTACACCTATTGTAAGTTATCCTGTCCGGACTCTTCGATTACCGCAGCATGGGTATGAATAGCTTCGTGCACAATGCAATCCCAAAAGATAGGTTTTTCCTCACTTCCCTGGGACGTAGGCTGACTATCTGAGGTCAAGCTCGCCGTATCAGTAAATAGGTTCTCATCAGTTTCTGTTTGGATGGCATTATCTTCCTTCTCAGTGGGCTCCTCGGAATTTTTAGTCCCATGTATATTCTTCTGGTGTCGCATCATACCGTAACGTCTGGTGAACGTGCGTTCGCACTTGGAGCATGCATAGCCCATGTTGACTGTTGAACGTCGACTGTGCACGTTTTTGGAATACGCTGGTTTTATAGACAATAACGCCCGCCAACGCCCAGCTCAACGCTTCAAAGCCCTGGTGAAATACCTCATAAGCTCTATTTTTCTAGATATTCCATGGATTTGCCACCAATTCATCGAAATGAAGCGACGCCCGTCAAGGCCCGTCGTTACGCCGTAACGCCCGTCTCAAAGCCTTATCGCCCTATTTTTACGCCATAACACGTTATCTCAACGCCTTAACACTCGATCGTAACGCCTTTGCACATTAGCAGCCATCCAATCACACGAACATATTTTGACCATTGGCCCCGGACCCTTGATGAAAGTGATGCGACCACTGGATATCGCCGGAAGTGGTCTCATCGCACGTACCACCACCACACACCACCACCACCACCACCACTCACTCTCTTCTCCTCCCTCCTATTCCTCCTCCTCCTCCCTCGTCTTTTTCCATCCTCCTCCTTATGCTTCTCTACACATGCACACACAGGTAACTCTACCAGGTAGACAGTTAAAACGAGGCCTTATCTCCTCCAAATTACAAGCGTCTAGTCCATCATTCATAATCCAGCCGTCGTCCATTAGAGAATATCCGCGTCCATAATCCAAAGACCTATTTCATATTCCATATAACAGTATTAGCACCAAATTCAAAAAGACAATCATAGTATACATAAATATAAGCTTGTTTCCTGCAAGAGAGAAGCGGTCAACAGTTTTCAATGATGCCGGCAAGACATCATGATGTTCCAAAAATATCAAATCCGTATCGCTGATCAGTATTCTTAATCCATAATATTCGTTATAGAGTCGTCATCTAAAAAATAAGATGTATCTCAGTCACGCTTTGATTGTGACTGTTCATATGAATACCATGAGGATCTTGAAGTGCATGGGTTCATACGGCCCCTAGCCCCGGGTTAAGCGGAATTAGACACAAGTTACGAAACGTAGCGCCATAGATCTTGCACGCTACGTTCGTATTTTGCTATCAGCATGCGATATGTATCGCCAAATTTGAGAAACTTTGAGTGGAGGCGCTTGGTGGAATAGCGCTGTTTTATAAGTTTCTGCAACAATGTTTTGTGACGTTGGTAAAAATCATCACATTTAGCACAGGATCTAGCAAATGCTACTAAGCGAGATATGTATACGCCATATGCAGGTCCCACTGGAATATTACTGTCCAAAAAGGGATAGTTTACGATGTCGAAATTGTAATCATCTCTTTTGTCATAAAGTCGACGAGAGAGAATGCCCGCTTCATTTTTATAGAGATAGAGATCTAAATAAGATGTGCCTGTAGGGCTATCTGTAGTTTCCTTCAAATCCAGTGAAGGTGGATATATATGGTGAGTGAGTGAGTGAATATGGTTTAACGTATATATATATCCTTCACTGCGTCATTTATATAGCGATTATCCACAGCGAGAAGATATAGAAGTCTATAGAGCGTTTGGTGAATGAGAAGGAACGGGCTTTGAATGGATCGGTTTTTGAAAGCGCCTGCATATAGTCATATTCATAAGAGAACAGATACAGGTCAGCCAACAGGGGTGCACAATTAGTACCCATTGGAATACCTATATGCTGCTGATATATTGTGTTGCCAAATTTCACATAGATATTATTGAGAAATTCAAGCAACTCTATAAACAAAGAAACATCCCATGAATGATATCTCTTGTATGTAGTAGAGCTAAAGAACGCTTTATGGCTTCCGACATTAATATATCTACGATCAGTTTTCTTGAACACAGATACTATTAATGAACTTATACGGTCAATAAGGTCCTGATGAGGGATTGTAGTATAGAGAGTCGAGAAATCCCATGTGGATACACTCCATTGCACCAACGAAACTATCGTTTCTCTACTACTTCCGAGTCATCTGTCAAAAGAACATGGGTTTTCCTAGAAAAATTACTTCCCCCTCCTCCTCCTCCCCCACCTCCTCCTCCTCTTCCTCCTCCGTCTCCTTCTCCTCTTCCTCCTCTGCCCACTTTGGTTACTACTCCTACTGATGACGTCCACAATTACATCTCAGGTGACGTGGACATCCTTCAAGTCATGGTCTACCACTCACCTGGTACAATCTCGCGAAAAAGATAGAACACTGGTATGTTAGGGCATTAAAACGTTAGGATAACGCGTTAAGGCGTTAATATAGGGCGTTAAGGCGTTACGATAAGGCGCGAAGGCGTTCAGACAGGGTGTTAAGGTGTTACTGTAAAACTCTCCACATAGGTCACAGGGCAAATATACTGGGTTTCTGCTTTCTCTACTACTAAGATTACGAGGATATCTCCCAAGTCGTGGTCTAAACCATGAGATCTTAGAGAAGACACTACACACGGTCCATTTGGACCACGGATAGTCCATCTCTACCCCAAACACAGCACCAAGAACCCCAAAATGCCTTCTGTCTATAGCACGGCCAGATTGCGCATGCACAGAATGAGGACGCCATCAGAAGAGAATTTCAGAAAGGCCTCTCACGAGCCAATCGGGCCACTATGGGTCCATCTCGACCTCAAAACGTTCATTCCCATGTCTTTTTTTACTGCCCATGCGCAGATAGGCGATATTTCAACCCCACACCCATCGATTTGGACGCTCCCCTACGAGAGCTAAACGGTGATATCTCCGACGACCCATTCTGACCAATAGGGGCCACTGCGACCCCAAAACGCCCCTTTCCATGCCCTATTTTCCCAATTCCCTGTCTGCGTATGCGCAGAATATCCACACCCGTCCACTTGGGCGTTCTCCCACGAGTGCTTCACACTGCTACCGACCCAATCGGACTACTAGGGGGTCACCCCGACCCCAAAACGTCCACCCCAGCGCTACTTGCCCAGTGCGCATGCGCACGGTAACCTTTCAAACACTTCAAACGCATGGCCTCGCGACTCCACCCATCGTATTCTACGTGGTGAGGCGAGAAAAACAAGGGGCCACAACCCATACAGCAAATGTCCATGAGTGGGTTTCTCAGTTGGTCAAACATGGTCACTGTGCCAGTATGGACATACCCTGTCCACACCAAACCTGCCTTTACTTTCCAAAGAATTTCGCCGCATGGCATCAACACCCCTCTCATCTCCTCGTCTTCTACATCGCCTGACGAAGAAAACAAGATACCACACCCCATACCGCAAATATTCATTAGTGGGTTTTCCAGTAGGATCAACATTGTCCACTGCGCCAGTATGGACCTACCCTATCCAGCCCAGGCCTACCTGAACTTTTTAAGAAATTTCACCGCATGGCTTTGAGACCCCTCCTATCGTGTTCTACATCCACGAGACCGCACTGCGGTGGTCTAATGGTTAGAGCGTCGGCCTCGTAAGCGGTAGGTTCTGGGTTCGATCCCAGGCCGGGTCATACGTAAGACTTGAAAAATGGAACTTGTTGCTTCCTCGCTTACGCTCAGCATTAAGAGGATAGAACAAGGACTGGTTCGCTCGGTGTCAGTATAATGTGACTGAGTGGGGTGTCATGTCTGCCTACGGCATGATATTTCAGTGGGACAGCACTATAAAATGGCAGCATTAGATCTGCTCTGTTACAAGTAGGTTCCCCTTCCCCTCCCCCTCCCCTCCCTTCCCATCCCCGTCGTGATATAGCTGAAAAAATGTTGAAAGCGACGTTAAACCCTATTCACTCACTCACTCTACATCCACGAGACGAAGAAGACAAGATACCACACCCCATAAAATCCACAAGAAAAAATGACCACCCCTATACCTCATACAGGCATTCCGCGGAGATTAACATTTGAAGTCACCGGGGTCTTATGTAGGCGCAGATAACTCGCCAGGTCATTGTTCACTGCGCCTGGTAATTGTCCATGACGTCTATGCCAAGATGCCAGATAGCATGTTGCCAAACTGTGACGTTGCAGAGACCCGGATGTGGCCTTTGACCCAGATGTGGCCCGGATGTCAGGTGACCGGATGTGGCCGTGTGGTCATATCATCAAAGTTGCCACATGAACAGGTACAATAAAAGCGTACCTGAGATACAACACATATCACGAATCGTTAGATTCTTGGTATGTGCTTTAGAATAGGTTTACCAGAAGACTATTCTGTGAAGTCATGACGCAGTCAGTATGTCGGCACCTCTTCCCACTTCCCTTATATGTGTTGTAATTTTTACCTGTATATGGCGAGATTCTGCTGGTGGACGTTTCGTCCCCGAGGCCCGCCCCTGTAGGCCTACATAGCTTTTGGTCTTTGATATATGTTAGCATTTGTGGGAAGTTTATTCTGGGTCGACATCGGGCCTTACAGACTAATCTTTTGTGCTAATTGCCGTCAATTACATCTGACAACGATACAGCTCACCAATCGCCAATGTACGAGTTGTCACAGCGAAACAGCTCACCAATTACCAGTATACGAGTTGTCAGAGCATTTCCATCATAGCTCTCTAGATTTGTATCTAATACCGCTTGTACCGGTGCTAGGGGCCGTCTGGTCATATCATCCAAGTTGCCACATGAACAGGTACAATAAAAGCGTACCTGAGATACAACACATATCACGAATCTTTAGATTCTTGGTATGTGCTTTAGAATAGGTTAACCAGAAGACTGTTCTGTGAGGTCATGTGACGCAGTCAGTATGTCGGCACCTCTTCCCACTTCCCTTATATGTGTTGTAATTTTTTCCTGTATATGGCGAAATTCTGCTGGTGGACGTTTCGTCCCCGAGGCCCGCCCCCTGTACAGACCTTTTGGTCTTTGATATATGTTGGCATTTGTGGGAAGTTGATGCTTGGTCGACATCGGGCCTTACATACTAGTCTTTGTGTTAATTGCCGTCATTTACATCTGACGACGATACAGCTCACCAATCTCCAATGTACGAGTTGTCACAGCGAAACAGCTCACCAATTACCAGTATACGAGTTGTCGGAGCATTTCCATCATAGCTCTCTAGATTTGTATCTAATACCGCTTATGCCGGTGCTAGGGGCCGTGTGGTCATATCATCAAAGTTGCCACATGAACAGGTACAATAAAAGCGTACCTGAGATACAACACATATCATGAATCGTTAGATTCTTTGTATGTGCTTTAGAATAGGTTTACCAGAAGACTATTCTGTGAAGTCATGTGACGCAGTCAGTATGTCGGCACCTCTTCCCACTTCCC